>JAXCGZ010020813.1:55000-157500 GCA_037179515.1 Halocaridina rubra | reverse complement strand
GCAGGAGGATGATGCAAAGGATAGGGATCCTTGGCCCCTCATTCTGCCTCATTTAAACGACTTTTACACCACGAGAACGTAGAAGAGATATTTTTGCACCTTACAGCATGGGAAGAAGAAAATATAATTAGAATGAACTATGGGAGACAAAGACTGTTAGGTCTTCACTTCGTTTGTACCCACTCAGTAACAAGAATGAAAGAAGACATTACAAAGAAAGAGAAAACGAAATAAGGGAGGCAGAGGTTATTGAATTCCTCACTTAGGTTGAACCTACCCTATTAAAGAAGAAATGAAATGCCAAGCCCTATAGCAGACCACGAGGAAATTGTAACGTCCCTAAATATTCGCAAACCAAAGAGACAACCAATCTTTAAAACATTCAGATGCTTAAGAAATTATTCACAAGAATTACTTTGTAGTTTACTTATGAATGAAGTACATAAATTAAATGAAATTCTATATACCGATAATATTAATACACAAGTAAATATTTTAACCAGTGTCTTATCATCATGTATAGATCGATGTGCACCACTCGTGACAAGAGAAATATTTCGTCCCCCCGCTCCTTGGATAACAGATGACATAAAAAACATTATGAAAGAAAGAGACAAACTACAAAATGAAGTAAAACTACAAAGAGATAATATCCCTTTAAGAGAAAAGTTTACAGAGCATAAGAAACAAGTAAAATCATTATTAAGTAACAGTAAGAAACAGTATTACAAAAATGAATTTCAAAACGCTAAAGGCAATATCTCTGATACATAGAAAATTGCTAAAACCATGCTTTCCAATAACTGTAATAAAAGTAGTAACATATCAATTATACCCGATGAGGTAGATGTAAGTGCTAAAGCAGAAGAGTTCAATAATTTTTTCGCTGAAGTGGGGAAAAAAACCTTTGAAAAAACAAAAAAAGAAATAATAAATGAAATCAATAATAGTAATGGTGGTAATAATAATGATGATGGTAGTAGTAATAATAATAGAAATGTTGATAATGGTGTAAATAATAATGATGGTGGTAGTAATGGTAATGATAATAGTGATGATGGTAGTAATAATAATAATAATGTTAATTTGGAAGAACATAGTGCATTCAATAGAAGTAATGATGTCTTTAACCCTACTACAGTAGATTGTAATACAGTAATCTTAGTAATAAAAAATCTGAAAGACTCTAATGCATATGGATCAGATGGAATTTGTTTTCGTTTTATTAGAGATTCATTATTTGTAATAGCTTATTATCTGACGGTAATAATCAATACTTCCATAGTTACCAATATCTACCCAGATTTATGGAAAAATCCCCATGTAATTCTTGGTTTTAAAAATGGAAATCCTGACGACGTCTCTAACTATAGACCAATCTCTTTACTACCAATTTTATCAAAGATACTTGAAAAGATTGTTGCAAATCAGTTAAGTGAGTTTCTTGAAAAAAATAAACTTATTGCAAAAAGTCAACACGGTTTCAGGCCAAAATTATCAGCTGAAACTGCCTTATTGAAAATATCAGATGAAATATACAAAAATATAGATAATAAGAAAATATCATTGCTACTACTACTCGATCTTTCTAAAGCTTTTGATAGTGTACACCATACCATTCTATTAGAAAAATGCAAAAAAATGAACATTGACCCAAGCTGGTTCGAGAACTATTTAAAAAACCGCTACCAGTCAGTCAGAATAAAAGATGTAGTCTCAAGTCGCAAGAAGGTATTGTTTGGGGTCCCTCAGGGATCGATCCTAGGACCTATACTTTTTCTAATATATGTAAACGATCTAGTAAAATATTTACCTAACTGTTATGTCATTCAATATGCTGACGATACTCAAATCTTAATTGAAGGAGAAATTAATGATTTAGAAAATATTATTCGTAGAGCAGAAGAAACTTTGTATATGGCTAAACGTTACTTTCTAAAAAATGGTCTGTTACTTAATGAAACTAAAACCCAATCTATTCTTATCGGATCCAGACAATTATTATCAGAAGTTGATGACAATCTTCATATTAATTTTAACGGTAATATCATTAAGTCAATGAACTCGGTAAAGAACCTAGGTGTCTATTTTGACCGTTACATGAATTTTGAAATGCATATAGATGAAATTTATAAAAAAGTAATGGGTACTCTAATATATCTAAATAGGGTAAAAGACTCATTTGAAACATCAACTCGTATAATAATTGTCCAGTCCTTAGCTATGAGTTTAATTAATTACTGTCTCAAAGTTTGGGGATGTACAAATAAGACTCAATTACAAAGAATACAAAAGTTACAAAACTTTGCAGCACGAGTGGCTGTTGGCAATGTAAGAAAATACGAGCACATCTCTCCTGTTTTAAAAGATCTAGAATGGATAAAGATTAGAGATAAATATGTTTTTGATATATGTACCTTTGTTTTTAATATACTAAGAAACAATATTCCTGATTGCTTGTATAATTTTTCTACAGTAAGCTCAGTTACCGGGTTAACTACCCGTCAAGGGGAAGATTTATTAGTACGAAGGTCTAAAACTGATATTGGCTCAAGAGATATAAACATTCGTGGACCTCATTTATATAATCAGCTTCCCAGAGAACTAAAAAATGCTGGTTCAGTGTATACTTTTAAATATAATCTTAAGAAGTTACTCTTAAAGGAAGATTTTACTTGTAAATTTTAATTGTACACCCATATTTGAATACCCAATGTATGTTGGAAATAAAGTCTTATTATTATATTATTATTATTATTATAGTAAGAAAGAATGCATTTTGGGTGGCAGAAGCTATTCATCTCATTTGGATCGATGCCACTCTGTTTTAAAAAGAAATGAAAAGACTGTAATGAGAGAGGATGTCCTATGGGAGGCAGAGTCTGCTGATTTTCTCACTCTGATTAAACACACCCAATTCCAGATTGCAGAGATAGGAGCTCATGGGCTGGTATTAGAGAACAGCATCTTTTCAACCACAGAGTTATGCCAAGCTCTGATGGAGTTAGATGCCCATAAAACTACAGGTCCTGATGCAGTAAAGGGAGTGTGGCAGTAAAAGAGGCTATGAGGGTGGTGGCACTGGAAAACGTAAAAACAATTGACTATAAAGAAACAAAAATAGAACAAATGAAAGATATTGTGATAGAAAGGACTAATCCACTTATTAAACAAGCACTTGATAGGGAGAAAACAGTGGTAATCCCAGGCATAAGTGAATCCCTAGAGTCAACATGGCAGGGGAGACTTGAACAAAATAAAGCTAGGGTTTTAGACCTGATAAGGAAGCTTGGAGTAGTATGTGGTCTGAAGAATATTGTAAATATTCAGCAACGTGGTAAATATTCTAGGGAGGGAAAGACATAAGAACATAAGAACATAAGAATAGAGGACACTGCAACATGCCTACTGGCACACACGAGGCAGCTCCATTTTTGAATGGTATTTTCAGCATATCTAAAATATTCTATTCTACTCTACTTATTTATTCTATTTTTCTTTTTATGATTTTTCTAATAAGCACTAACCTATTCATACCCACCCTACCTCTGTCTTATGTCTATCTAATCTACATTTAAAGGTGTCTAAGGTATTGGCATTTACTATCCTACTAGGAAGCCTGTTCCATGCATCAGCTACTCTATTACCAAACCAATTTTTACCAATTTCCCTTCTGAACCTAAATTTATCAAGCTTAAATCCATTATTACGAGTTCTGGTTTGATCATGAATTTTTAAAACTTTATTAATATCTCCCTTGTTAATCCCTTTAAACCATTTATACACTTCAATCATATCCCCCCTAACTCTTCGCCTCTCTAGAGAATGTAGATTAAGTTTTTTAATTTGTCCTCATATGGTAGATTTCTGATATTGTGTATCATCTTGGTCATTCTTCGCTGCACTCTCTCCAAGGATTCAATTTCCATTCTATAATAGGGTGACCAGAATTGCACAGCAAAATCTAAATGGGGCCTAACTAATGCAAGATAGAGCTGCAAAATAACTTTTTCTGTCCTATTGCTAACACTTCTTGAGATAAATCCTAAAATTCTGTTTGCTTTATTTCTGACTGCTGTGCATTGCTCTCTTGGCTTAAGATTACTACTCACAAGAACTCCCAAATCCCTTTCACACTGAGAACTCATGATTTCGTGGTTATTTAGCTTATAACTAGTATTTTCTTTTATAGTACCCATTTTAACTACTTTACATTTTTCAACATTAAATTCCATTTGCCATTTGTCCGACCATTTAGATAATCTATTTAGATCTTCCTGTAAAGCATGAATGTCTTCTTTTCCATTTATAGTTCTACCTATTTTAGTGTCGTCTGCGAATTTACTTAGGTTACTACTGATATCCGAATCCAGATCATTTAGATATACGATGAATAATAGGGGACCCAGTACCGAGCCTTGTGGTACCCCGCTAGTAACCGAGCCCCACTCCGATTTCTCTCCATTTATGCAAACCCTCTGTTTTCTGTCTTTTAACCATTGTTTGATCCATCTGAGAACAGCTCCTCCTATACCATGAGCTTCCAGCTTTTTAACTAATCTTTTGTGAGGAACTCTATCAAAAGCTTTGCTAAAATCTAGATATATTGTATCGTATTCTTTGCCACAATCTTTTGAGAGAGAAGACACGTAGAAAAATACTGATGAGAAAAATAAATCTAAAAGACCTTCAAGAATTCAAAACTTCATTAGACCATAGAGAACACAGAAAGAGATGGAAGGGATCAAGAACTTGTTGCAAGAAGCTTGAAGAATAAATGAGGGAAGAAATGAAGAAAAGAAAAATTTTGTTCCAGAGTTCTTCCTGACAAAGGGGAGATAGAGAACATGATGATAGAAGAACAGGGAATGCGGCCTCATTAAGGTTGCTGTACACAAATGCTGATGAAATAGCTGGTAAGACAGTAGAATTAAAGGATAGGATTCACAACAGTAAGGCTGATATAGTGGCGGTTACAGAGACTAAGTAAAGTGAGGACATAAATAGTGTCATAGTTTTTCCTAAAGGTGTCAGAATATTAAGGGTTGAAAGATCTGAGAGGACTGGTGGAGGGATAACACTACTCATAAGTGAAAGATTTCAGGTTGAAGAAATAATATTTGCAATAGAAAGTAATTTCAAGGAAGTTCTTCTTGCTTCTATATACACCGGGTCAGAGAGCATTATAATAACTATGTATGTAACCCACCAAGGCACCAACATAGTCTAGAAGTTTATGAGCCAAGTCATGTTGGCACTATTAAAGTCATGAACTCAGTAGTTAACATTGCATGGGAAACAAAATGTAGGGTTTTGATAACGGGAGATTTTAATCATAGGGATACAGATTGGATAAATCTTGACCCACACAGTAGGGAGGAATAATTTGTTGCAAGATTCCTAGATTGCGTACAAAGGAATTTCCTACACCAACATGTACTGGAACCAATGAGGGCCAGGAGTGGGGACAAACCATTGTTGCTTGATCTAGTATTCACAGATAATGTGTTGGTTAATAAAAAAAATTAAGTATGAACCTCCAATTGAAAAGCGTGACTGTGAGAGTTGAGGTATAATTATTTATTATTGTTTTCTTATTATTTATTCTGATTGCTTTCTTATTAGTATTTATTTCCTATTTGTTTGCATTTATTTGTAATATTAATTGGTCTATGCTTTTTTCCATCAATTCTCTATGATCTACTAAATAAACAAAATAAGTATACATTATAAAGGTTCATAGCTTCTAATCCTATTAAAAAGAATTTAATTCTCTTATTGTGATATTCAAGTACTTACACTTGATCCGTATATTGTTGATGCCTAGACGAGTGTTTTTTTTTTTTTTTTTTTTTTTTTTTTCCAGCTTAAAGAATAAAGCTCAAGTTTTGCTATATATTTTATTTTACCCAGAGCTTCCAATTACAAGACTTAGAACCCAATATTTTTGGCGACGAGCTGTCTGTATTGAATTTCAATGCTTTGAAGCTGTTTTTGACCTATTATGACCGCCGATTTTCAAGAGAAGTGGAATTTCTAAAGCCTATGCTAAGCTAGGCTATTGGTAGGTTTGGAACAGGCAAGTTTTTGATAGGCTCTCCTATGCTGCCAATTGCTCCTGTTGGCCTAGTAGGCCTATGTGGATTGAGGTAATGAAGATTGGTTTTTGTTGTTTTTGAGAAATTATTCATCTTTTACCTAGGCTAGGCTAACCATGCCTAGCACCAATGCAAAAATTGAGCCTTTTAATCCTAAACTAATGAACTTTGAGATGTGGATGTCCATGCTTGAGGCACATTTGCCCACAGTGGTATAACTGAAAGTGCTAAGAATAAAAATTGCTTGCTTGTTTCTCTAGGAAGTGAAGTATTACAGAAGCTTAATTAAATTTCAGCAAAGAGAAAAGACACCTTGTGAAAATTTGCGTAATCTTTATGCTGATATCAAAGAACTTGCCAAAGACTGTAGTGTTGGCAATCAGTTTGATGCTAGGTTTGCGATCAATTGTTTATGGCTATTGAATCAGATATATATTTTCCTAATCTAGTAGCGGAAAATCTAAACTTGCAAGCTATGACTTCTTCTGCCACATTGGACAGAATATTAAATTTTTAAAAAGTTTTTTGTGGTGAAAAACTTCCTACTCAAGTGAATGCTTTGAATATTAATTCAAATAGGCCTAGGCCACTGTACTAGCCTGCTGGCTAGTACAGTGGCAACGCGCTGGCTTCGCATTCACGACGTCGAAAGATCGGTTCCCGTCCAAGACCGAGAGTTTAAGCTGTTTCCTGGCAGGAACTGCTGTGGTTGGACACCACAGTGGGGGGTTGGGGCTTGCCCCGGCTGACGAATACCCATTGTATAATGAAATGGAAATAAAGTTTGTTTTTGTTTTGTTTACTCCTAGTCCTAATGGTAGAAGACAGGCAAGTTGCCAACATTGTGGTTACCCTCGCCGTGGTAAGGTTTGTCGCTTTGCTCATCTTCCTTGTTCAGTGTGTAACAAATAGGACACTTGACAAAAGTTTGTCGTTTTAATAAGGAAGTTTCCAAGCGTTCTAAGTTTCCTCAGAGTTCCGAGAACCAAAAGTATGTAGTTTTTGAAAAAGCCCTACTTGAGGAAGATAGTGATTGTAATCAGTTATTAAGTGTAAATGAATCTGCTCCAGTAGGGAAAGCAAACAGGATTTTGAGTGTAGAAAATAACCCTACTGTAATAAACAAGATTAATTTACACTTAAATGGTAAATAAATTCCATATGAAATTGATAGTGATGCTGGAGTTTCTACTTTAGGTTGCAGAATTGCAATAAAAACAAAAACTTATGGAAACAGTAATGTTAATGTCATGGGTAAAGTTTATGTGAATGATGTTAATAGTTATTTCAGTATAAGACATGGAATTTATGTTGTTGACATTTATAACCCAAACTTGTGTGGTAAGGATGTAATGTCTAAGATTGGAATTGCTTTGACAGGTGTTGTGGATTGTGAAAATAAAATAATAAACTATGTAATGGATGCTAGAGCTCAGCTAGATAAATTTTCAGCTGGTTCAAAATTGCCAATTACAAGTATAGTACCTAAGGTTACTCTTCAAGGTAATGCAGTACCAAAATTCAGAAGGCTAGAACAGTGCCATTTCATTATAAGAAGTTAGTAGAGAGTACTTTAGATAAATTGGTTTCTTATGACATTATAGAGCCAGTAAGTTTTAGTGACTGGGCAGCTCCCATTGTTCCAGTATTAAAAGCAGATAAGATATCTATGAGGATTTGTGGAGATTTTAAAGAGTTGAATCAAAACATTGTTTGTGATAAATATCCACTTCCAAGGGTAGGTGGGATTTTATCAGTAGTTGGCAAGAATAAAATATTTTCTAAAATTGATCATAAAAATGCCTACTTGCAATTACCAGTTGATGATGTAAGCCAAAAGCTTCTTGTAATAAATACTCATAATGGTCTTTTTAAATATAAAAGACTTCCTTTTGGTTTGGCATCATTACCAGCTATCTTTCAAAGATTTATTTCTCAGATTTTGATGAATACTGGTGTTGTTGTAGCCTTTTTAGATGATATTCTTGCGGGAGGACAAAAAAAAAAAAATGATGAAAGACTAGACAGAGTTTTGAGAGAATTCCATAAGCACAATGTAGCCATAGAGAAAATAAGAAAACTGCTTTGAATACTGATTCTCTTGAGTATTTAGGCTATGTCATTTCTGGTGATGGAATTAAACCATCACCCAAAAACTTAAAGCTATTTTGGAAGCACCCCCTCCAAAGTCTGTCAGTGATGTATAATCCGTTTTGGGTATGGTTACCTATTACAGCAAATTTGTAAAGAATTTTCCTAGTACTTTGTCTCCCTTATATGATTTGTTGAAGCAAGGTGCCAAATTGAAATGGTCATCTGTAGAAGCTAATGCTTTCAGTATGGACAAAGCAGAGTTATCCAAGTCCGAATTTCTTGCTAATTTTGATGGAAATCTTCCAGTAGTTGTAGAAGCAGATGCATCTCCAGTGGGCGTTGGCTGCGTATTGTTGCGGGAAATGCATGGTATCAAAGAACCAGTCTATTTTGCTAGTAAAAAGATATCGTCTTCGGAATTAAATTACTCCCATTTAGACAAGGAAGCTCTGGCTTTGGTGTATGTTGTAAGCAAATTTAAATAATTTTTATTGGGTCGTGGATTTATTCTTAGAACTGATCACAAACCATTACTTGGATTGTTTGGTAGAGCCAAATAGATTCCTATAAATGCAAATGCTAGAGTGTAGCGATGGGCTTTGCTTTTGACACGTATGATTATGACTTAAATTTTAAGGCAGGAAAAGATAATATTGTCGCGGATGCACTTAGTCTGTTGCCAGTGCTGGATTCTAGTTTGGATTCTAGTACCCCTAATGGATATGTTCATGTTATAGAAGCATTGAGTAATCAAGACATTTCTTTTGAAAATGTTAAGGTTTTGACTAGAGGTGACCCAGTTTTAAGTAAGGTTTTTCAAACTGTGAAATTGGGTTGGACTAATGACCTTATACTGTCTGATTACTCTCTTGTCAAATCAGATTTAAGCATTTATGATGGTGTTCTTTTGTATCAGAACCGTGTAATTATACCTGCTGATATGCGCAGCACAGTACTAGAACAGCTGCATCTAGGCCATAACGGTATCAATGCAATGAAAGCATAAGCATGTAATTAGATTTGGTGGCCCAAATTGGACTAGGACATTTCAGAAATAACTAACTCTTGTGAACTTTGTTTTTACAGCCATCGGTATTATCCTGGCCAGAAACTGGGAAACCTTGGTATAGGTTACATATAGACTGCGCTGGTCCAGTTGGTGACTCTTATATTTTGCTAATTGTAAATTCCCACACAAAATTTTTGGATGTTCATGTTACTAAATCTACCGCATCAGCAGTGACTATTGCTAAGTTAAGGCAGAGTTTTTGTAATTTTGAAATGCCATAAATAATTGTTTCTGACAATGCCCCTTATTTTGTGTCTGAGGAGATGGAGTTATTCCTGAGGAAGAATGGCATTAAACACATTATACCTGCTCCTTATACTCCTTCTTCTAACAGCTTAGCCAAAAGGGCAGTAAAAACTTTCAAAGAGGATCTTAGTAAATTTACTGATGGGGCTATTAATACCAGAGTATGTAGGTTTTTGTATAATCATAGATGAGCTGTACATTCCTCCACTGGGAAGGCTCCAGCTGATATGATGTTTAATCGTAACTTTTTGGGAACTGTAGAAAAAATTGAACCTCAAGAAAAAAGGGAGAAGGCACTGCAGAAAGAATTTAAATTTGAAAAATCAGAATATAATGTAGATGATGCAGTTTTTGTCAAACATTATGGTCAAGGTAAGCCTTGGTTATAAGATAGAATATTAGAGGTGGTTGGTGTTCATAACTACAAAGTAAAACTTAAACATTTTGGCAATATAGTTTGGAAAAGACATTCAGACCAACTTATGCCTAGATTTACTCCTAGTGCAAAAGAATGCAATTTTCCCAGTACTAATCAGGATTATGGTGGTACTTGTAAGCCAATTTTGCCATCTATTCCAAATAGTCTTACATCAAATTCTGATGTGATTAATGAACCAGAGAGCAATGTTATAAATCCTAATAGCATGGTTGAGAGTTCTGATTACCCCATGCATGCTCCCATGACAGTTCCAAAACCAATACCCCTTCGTAGGTTTGGTAGAACTATAAAACCGATAGAGCAGTTAGATTTATAACGTAAGTACATTTTCAGAATTAACTAGTATTATAATTATAGTAGTCTCCGTGGTTCAAGCGGTAGCGTCCGCGACTCTGAGGCGTCAGGTCGAGAGTTCGCGCCCTGTCACGGTCTAAGGTTAGCAAGGGCATGCACTCAGGGTAACGATTACATCTGCCAAAACAAGTCCTTCGCAAGAAGGCAACCGTCCTAGCCCTTGGTAGAAAAGGGAGTCGGTGACGTAAAACCGGAACATAACTAGTATTATAATTATAACCACTTGAATATTTTGAAAATAGATGTTGATTTTTTTTCTATGGGAAAAGGAAATGTGAGAGTTGAGGTATAATTCTTTATTATTGTTTCTTATTATCTATTCTGATTGCTCTCTTATTAGTATTTATTTCCTATTTGTTTGCATTTACTTGTAATATTAATTGGTTTATGCTTGTTTTCATAAATTCTCTATGATATACTAAATAAACAAAATAAGTATACATTATAAAGGTTCATAGCTTCTAATCCTATTAAATAGAGTTTAATTTTCTTATTGTGAAATTCAAGTACTTATACTTGAATCGTATATTGTTGATGCCCGGATGAGTGGCTTTTTTTGTTTATACCAGCTTCAAGAATAGAGCTCAAGTTTTTTATATATTTTATTTTACCCAGAGCTTAAAATTACAAGACTTGGGACCCAATAGTGACCACTGTGTTTTATTGATGGACTATATCATTGGAGATGTTCTGCCAGAAAGTAGAGACACTGAGGACACGAGGAGGAGCTATCCGGAAGGAGATTACATCAAAATTAATGAGTTTTTTGCACTTTTTAACTGGAGGACTTTATTTAACAACAAATCTGCACAAGATATGTACGACATCTTTTGTGAGAAATATAGGAAGGTAATAGAATGTTGCATATCTTCCACCAAAATAGGAGTTATTCATGCCAGAGAGAAATGGTTCAATAATGAGTGTTAGAGAGCTAAGGAGTGGAGAGACAAATGCTGGAAAAGATATAGGAGGAAAAGCATATATGCCTGCCAGACTTATAAAAGAGTAAGAAATGTTTGCCTAAGTGAATGAAGAGAGGCTGAGAGAGACTACGAAAGGGATATCACCAGGAAGGCTAATGAAAATCACAAAACTTTTCCACAGTTTCATCAGAGGAAAACTGAAAATTAAAGAACAGGTTTCAAAGTTAAAAAGAGTGAATGGAAGCATCACTGAGATGGATGAAGAGATTTGCAAAGAATTGATCAAGGAGTTTCAGTCAGTATTTATGGCAGAAAAACCCCACCCATTCAAATTTCAGAGGTAGGAGCTCATGGGCCAGTATTAGAGAACATCATCTTTTCAGCCACAGAGGTATACAAATTGCTGATGGAGTTAGATGCTCATAAAGCTACAGGTCCTCATGATATATCCTCTTATGTACTTAAGAAATGCACTAAAACAATATCGGTAGCACTACGAATCTTATTTGAAAGTTACTTCAATCTGGGGAAATTTCAAGATGCTGGAAATAAGCGAACATGGTACCTATCTTCAAAAAGGAAGTAGGAGACTTGTACATGTCCAGATGCTCACACCTCTGTGGGCCAGATGAGGAGGACCATTAACTCCTTTGCTAAAGGAAAACCTCCTAAAACCATCCCCCACAGGGATCCTAGTAGAGCAGCAGAAGAACTCTCCGTCAAATTCGCGGAAAGAGCAAGCTCAAACCAGCTCCCCATTGCCACCAGAACAACTCTTCAGGACCTCATCACGGCAAGATGGGAAGAAATAGAAGAGGCCATCAACACTGAAGATCAAACAGATGCCCCCTTCTCTCTGACTGAGCTACAAAGAATAAGCAAAAGCTCTAATAACACAGCCCCAGGTGCTGATAGACTCACAGATGCCATGATTCAAAATATGGGGCCCCAAGGGGAGCTTGCTCTGCTCTCTCTGATCAATTCAAATTACACACAAAGAATCAGACCAGCCTCATGGAACAGAGCAGACAATTAGCCCATCCCAAAACCACAGGACCCTGACAACCCTCGCCCCATCTCCCTCCTGAGCTACCTGAGCAAGACGGCAGAAAAGATGGTACTCAACAGAGTTTGCTGGGAATGCCCACCCTTCCCAGAAAACACCTTTGCCTACCAGCCTGGTTTAGGCACCTCAAAATGCATAGCCTCCATGCTATCATATATCAACAACTGCCGTGGATACATCGGTTTCCTAGACCTAGAGAAAGCCTTTGAACTAGCCAATGTGCCGGCGATACTCTCAGCTCTCGTCGCAAAGCAGATCAATGGAAACCTTCTCTCATGGATCAAGCAGAGCCTACAAAACTGTAGTGCTCGAGTCAAAGTAGAAGGGCACTACTCCACCTACTAAAACTACAAAAATGGGACCTCCCAAGGTGGAATCATTAGCCCATTCCTCTTTAATTGTCTCATGGAAAACCTCATGGACATTGCATGACCACATGGAGCCAAACTCTTCAGTTATGCAGACAACTTTGCTCTTGTCATAATAGGAGACAGAAGCTCCAACAAGACCCAGTGCTGCCTCACCAAGATTCACCAAGCCTCCATCTCCCTCAGAGTTAAAATCAATGCCCGCAAGACCAAGGCCCTCCCCATCCACAAGCAGAAACCTGTGGACTGGGATACCAAGCACCCATACCTGGGTGTACACATTGACAGCAGGCTAACCTTTGGACCCGAAATTCAACACTTGCACGACAAATGCAGCCAGCGACAAGTGGTCCTTCGTCGGATGTCGGGCCTCTACAACGGTGTAACCTTCATTGTCCTCAAAACCTTCTATGTATAAGCCATAAGCAACCTCATAGACTATGCTTGTCCCACACTCTGGCTACCAAAAGACCAACAATGGGACAAGATAGAAGTTATAAAAAATAACACCATGCATACCATGCTAGGAGCCCCCATGTGGACCAAAAGAGAAATATCCAGATGGAATCTGGCCTCATGCCACTCGGACTTAGAGTTCAGCAAAAACTAACCCTCTTTGTGGCCAAAACCACCACTGCCCAACATACCTGTCTTGATGGCACAAATCTCCAGCTAGCCCTCAATCGCCATCCCAACCACCATCCTAGAACCTGTGCAGCCAAGGTCTGCACTGCCCTGCAACCACTGTCAGTCAGGGAGGACATTCTGGCCAAGATACAGGACACACCGCTTCCTGAATACCTATGCCCACCCCCATGGAATGACCAACCAATCGACATAAATATCGAGCTCCCTGACAACCCCAAAAGCTTAGTAAACCCACTTGTTCTTAAAAACATATGTAAAGGACAAAATTCAGAGCTGAAGCAGGACAAACTCCCAAGTCTTCTACACTGTTTGCTCAGTAAATCAGGAAACTGGAGCCTCAGCTGCCACCTTCACCACCGTAAGCCACGTCCAATCCTGGAGACTGTCAAAATCCTGCTCGTTGCTCCAGACTGAGCTTGTTGCCATAGCCAACACCCTCAACTTCTTCACCCAGCAAGGAGCTGACCATGCCCTAACTCTCTCTGACTCTAAAGGCGCCTTACAGGCCATCAAGAATCCACTCCTCAGAGACAATGTACGCATCATCACTACCATTCTCAGCCACTACCACAGGACAATCAGCATTGGAAAAGCCATCCCTCTTGCCTGTATTCCCAGCCACGTCAGTATCAAGGTAAATGAGGAAGCTGATCAAGCCGCCAAACAAGCCACTCTTAGAGCAGAAATCCAAATATCTCTGCCTCCTGGGATTCAACAGATAAAAACCAAAGCCACCAACTCACTCCTTAATGTCTTAATAACTAGTCACAACCGGTGTACGGACACTGGTTCCCCCTCCACCTGATGGTACAAAGCCACCACCAGTATTCAGCAAATCACCCTGCCCAAGAACCTCCGACGAAGCACGGCGGTCAAAATGTACCATCTGAGACCCGGGTCCAAGTGCACCTGGCGAATAGTGGAGGATATCATCAGGGAATGCACCTTCTGCCAGGTAGCCTCACCACATCCACTGCTCCACTACATACTCAAATGCGATGCCTTTTCAGGAATTTGACTGAAAACTGGTGCCCCCGTAACAAACAGCTAGATGGACAGTCTACTGAAGACCATCAGTCAATACCCTCCACCCAGATAGCTATGTAATAACTCTCATTCACCACCAAAACAGGAGTTCATGAGGTTGAGAACCAATTTCACAACCTATCCAGGGCCATTATAAGAATATTGGTTGATGTAAACTAATAGTCCTCAGTTGGACACTTATGTTTTCTACTATCTTTACAGATTGGTACAACCCCACCATCGGGCCAAAAAGGGAAGGTCCGGTCACCCTCAGGGGGGAATATCAGCATCAATCAATCAACAGTAACAAACTTATTAAAATTTTATGGTTAGGTAAGCCGAATCTTGCAGGAAAGAGAGGGCTGGGCAGATTGTATATTCCTAGACTTCCAGAAGGCATTTGATATGGTTCCACACAGGAGACTTATTAAGAAGCCGCAAGGAATGACAAGAATAGGTGAAAATGTCTTGGAATGAATAGAAATATACTTAGAAGGAAGGGAACAGAGGGTTAGAGTAAGAATCTCATTGTCTGAATGGAGAAAGGTTTTTAGTGGGGTTCCACAGGGTTTAGGTTTAGGGTCACTTCTGTTCATTGCATATGTAAATGACCTACCAGAGTCTGTAAATTCACTTACGAATATGTTTGCAGATAATGCAAAGATTGTGAGGAGAGTAAAAGACGAGAACAATGGTAGATAACTTCAGGAAGATCAAAATAGTCTGAATGAGTGGTCAGAAAAGTGGCTCATGAAATTTAATACTTCTAAATATAAGGTAATGAGCATGGGTAAAAGTTTGAGAAGGCCCAAGCTTGAATACTAAATAGCAGGAGCAGAACTTCAAGAGACAGAGAATGAGAGAGATCTAGGATTAAACATACTGGCAAATTTGTCTCTGGGAATGCATATAAATGGCATAGTAAGGACAGCATATGCTTTCTTAGCAAATGTAAGGGTAGCTTCAAGCACATGGAGAAGGAAATGTTCATAAATGTATATGTAACCCATGTGAGGTCAAAGCTTGAATATGCAGTCCCCTTTTACAATCCGCACATAAAAAAGCACATATATAAGCTTTTAATAGTTCAAAGACATGCCACGAAACTAGTGCCAGGAATATGCAATCTCAGTTATTAAGAAAGGATGAGAGAATTAGATTTACCATCACTCGAAGCTAGAAGAATGAAGGGGGATATGGTGAGGGTTTTTAAATTCCTTCATGGTTATGACAGAGTGGATAGGGATTGATATTTTGATATGGCTGACACCTTTTTAGTGTAATAGTAGTTGATGATTGGAATTCGCTAAGCGAGGAGGTAGTTATTGTTTCTATTTGCGCTTAATAACAGTCAGTGTTCTGGAAAAGGCCTCTAGGCCTGTTTTTCCAGCTCTTTATTATCAGCTGAATTTGTGGTCATGTCAGTGGGGGTGGCGGCAATTTGAACAATATTGTTGTACTGTGTTTTAGCTTTATATTTGTAATATAATTCTTGTTCTCTCCATGCTTTATCTAGATTTCCTTTAAATTTTACCACCGATTCTGACTACTACAATTTGTGGTAACATGTTCCAGTTGTTGACTACTCGATGACAAAATGATTTTTTCTCTTTATTAATCTTGACCTCTCCTTATATATCTTTCTGGAATGTCCTCTTCTTCTCCTGTCTTCCCCAAGTCTATATATATATATATATATATATATATATATATATATATATATATATATATATATATATATATATATATATATATATATATATATATATATATATATATATATATATATACATATATATATACTATATATATATATATATATATATATATATATATATATATATATATATATATATATATATATATATATATATATATATATATATATATATATATATATATATATATATATCTTGACCCATTTCTAGATCATTCACTCCTGATAGGATCTTGAATGTTCCAATTGTCACCGCCTACTCTCCCTTATGCTTACGTAGGTAGTTTCAGCTTTCTTTAACGATCTTCGTAGCACATGCTTAGTGGGTCTTCTTTGGATATTTTCTATGGCATCAATATCTTTCATGAGGTATGGTTACCATACCTGATTTGCATACTCAAAGTGCGGTCTAACTAATGCAACATGAAGCTGTTTGAAAATTTCCTCATCCAATAATACAAACGTCCTCTTTATAAGTCCGATTATTCTATTTGCCTTACTAACTTTGTCAACAATATATTCAGAGAAACCAAGTTTATTATCAATAATATATCCTTTTCTGCATCCACTTCAGATATTTTCTCCCCTAAATAATACTCTCCCTTACCCACAATGCTCGCCCCAAGTCTCATGAATATACTTTTCTTTGGATGGAGATTTAACAGCCCATTCTTGGACCATTCCTTCATACAGTCTATATCCTCTTGCATAAGTTTCACATCGTCTTTGAGCTTTTATCTGTCTATATAATTTTGTGTCATCTTCATACATATACAATATACCGTCGTTTATAAATAATTCACGGAGATCATTTATATATACTACAAACAATAGTGGTCCCAACACTGACCCCTGTGGTACTTCACTTAGCACATCTCGCCAATCAGATCTGTGTCCGTTTACAATTACACACTGTCTACTGTCTTCTGTGTCCCAGAGAGGCCTCTATCCATCTCAGGCATTTGGATCCAACATTGTAATCTTTTATGGAGAACCTTGTCAAAAGCCTTCATCAGATCAAGAACTGTTGGCTGTCCCGATAGAAATCCAAATTGTTTTTACTAAAAAAAATATTTCCATTCATGTGCCATGTGAATTCTTCCCTAATAACTGATTCCATTAACTTACATACTATGCTTGTGAGGCTAACTGGCGTATAGTTTCCTGGATTTTTACAATCTCCTTTTTTTTAAATATCGCTGTTATGTTTGCTACTCTCCAGTCTTCAGGTAATTTAGCTCTCTCATATGAATACTCAAAAATTATTTTTAATGGAGTTGCTAGTTCTTCACTTCCTTCCTTAAGTATCCTCGGATGTAGCCTATCTGGTCCCGGTGATTTATTTCTCTTTAATTTTTTAATGGTTTACTTTATTTTTAAGCTGATAATTCAATTCTAGGTAACAACAATCCTTGTCATAATTATAGGAATTTCATGAACACCCTCTTCTCTCTCCTTCTATTTGTTATTCGTGGGAAAATAAGACTTAGTTTGTTGTGGTCCCACCTCAACTTATTTTGCTAAGCGTTGGACTTAGCTATTTTATATTTGTGGTTGTAGCCAGTTCGAGCACTATAAATTAACTAATGTATTCAATTAAATACAGATTTTCCATTTCCATGGTTACTTCATCCCAGTTATTATCAGTTGGTTCTTGGTTCCTCGTACACCCCATTCTAGTACTTGATCTCAAATGCTCACCATCCAATCTTAACTAAAGGAGAGTAATCGTCTTTTATTTAAGACAGCAGCACTATATGGTGTCATTGTTACTAGGCCTAGTTGCTCTGATTCCAGTGATTATCCAGTCTGCTCTTAAAGGCACCTATTGATGGAGCACTGACAGCATATTCAGGGAGATCATTCCAGGCATTTACAACACGAATACTAAACGCATTTGTTCCCGTGACAGTTCTAACATGTCCTCTTTTCTTTAATTTGCAGGTATTCGTTTTTGTGTCATTAGTATTAAATTCAGTCTATAGTTTTAAGGACAAGTATGATAAGTATCACAAAGTACAAAAATGGAACTGACCAGGAGACGAGGAATTACGAACGTGGGAATCTTTTCAGTAAACACAATTAGGTAATTACTGTATTCTTAAATAAGGTACTTTATATTTCGCGCGGTGTATAAAGTGTTAATGATTAATAGTATTATTCTACTTCTGTTATTAATTTGTTAATATTTAATAATACATTTTCAGTTAATATGACTAATTTAGTATACTTTTTTTTGCTTTTTATCTTTGTATTTTTGGAGCTTATATGAGTTCTCTGAATTGAAAATAAATTTAATAAAGGTTAGTTTGAACAATGACTATAGTAGGACCCACGATCTGGCCTCGTGTCCCGCAGTTCTGCACATTCCTGAAGAAGACGAAGTAGAGATAGGAAATTACGCTCTTATTTTGGTTTCAATTTATGTAATTTACAGTGAAATTTCAGTGTATCATGTATAAAATACTCAGTTGAGTATACGTAGAGATGTATATAGTTAATGTATGTTAATATTTGGCGGTTAAGTATAATTAATTTTTCATAGAAGATTCCGAGCGTGGGAAGGGGAGTTGCCGAGCCTGAGGCGTTGGTGAGTTTGGTGATAATTTATGGCATTAAACACACTGGGAGACGGGGATTTAAGAGGCTATGGTGGTTAAGTTTCGTTTTATGCACCTCGTCAATATTTGGACCTATAAATAGCAATATGATAGGTTGTATGTGTTTTGCATTAAATTGATAATTTTCTTTGGTTTGATTTTGTGTGTGTGTGTGTTAGGGTTGATATTGCAGGGTATCAATATAACATTAACTGACCCAACTCAAATTTGAAGCATTACTTACCCTTGGAAGTGGTGGTAACACTGATAACTCGGGTAGGTTCTGGAAGGGGTGCATAAAACGAGTCCACCATTGATCAACCATGTGATTTTTTTATTTTTGTTTTACATGATTGCTTTCAAATCTCGAGTGAAGTAATGTATAGAAAAATAACTACCAATTCTGTTTAACTCTTCATTGCTTTCACCCCCCAAACAGGAACGAAAATCTCTTCAAATTTAGTATAATAGAGATAGGTAACTTAAGGTACTTCATAATTTAAATGATTTTTTAAACTGTTTAGGATTTTTATTTTGTTTTGTATTTTGATATCACTCATAGATGTTTAAAAAGTTCTTCCTTACCAAGAATGGCAATACATAAGGGAATTTTTGGGAATGGTGGAGCGTAAAATATACATCCAGACCTCACTCAACCTATCCTTACCTATTACAACTGGTGGTCCTACCCTAAGAAGGGGAGTTCACCCCCTCTGACCCCAATTAAAAGTTTTTTTCTGATAAAATGAAACACAAGATTTGTTTGCATCAAACCAGAAACCATAGGATAAATTCAAGGTCAGTGTTTACTTGTACACACCCCTTCCCTTGGGTTACGGGTAGTTTAGTGGTAGAGCATGCAAGTCAGGAAGCAATTTATGCCAGTTTGATCCCACAAGGAGGTGTTAGAAAGGGCATCCAATATTAATCTCCCATCTCCAATATGTTTCCATCTGCCCCAGTTCAATTTGGGAGTAATTGTGATATACAAATTGGTTTTCTTGCACACCCCATAAAGAAAATTCTTATGAAATTTTTCATATTAGGTTTTGTTAGGCTAGCCCATCTTCATTTTAGAAATGTGTTTAAAATGGAAATGATTGTTGTTTAGTTGTGCTAGATATTTTCCATAACTTTAGTACTTTCATTTCACTCTTTTGGAATATGAAAGTAAATGTTTGCTAATTGTATTTTTGAACTCGGAATGAAAAACTATGTATCTGTGGGGTAAACCAGCAGCAGATGTTGGTCCTCAAGGCAAAAGATCCTTACCCACTTACTCTGTGGAGAGCCCAAGCAGGGTGGTGGGTGGGGAAGTGTAGCATATCTACAAGGAGCTAAGAGGAGTGATTGAGGAATATTAATGTATGGAGTAATTACCTAATTGTGCTTACGGGAAAGAGCCCCATGCCTGTAACTCCCTGTCATCTGGTCAGTTCAGTTTTGTACTTAGTGATACTTATCATACTTGTCCTTAAAACAATAGATTGAGTTAGCATTAACTATCTCCTTGCTTAGCGAGTTCCAATCGTCAACTACTCTTACACTAAAAAAGTACCCGGTACTTCCTTACATCCTGCAAAGAAGTTTTCTTATGAAGCTTTAAACTGTAACCTCTAGTTCTAGTGCCAGCCATATCAAAATATTGATCCCTATCCACTCTGTCATAACTATGAAGAAATTTAAAAACCATTCCCATATCCCCCTCATTCTTTTAGCTTCGAGTGATGGTAAGTCTAATTCCCTCAGCCTCTCACCATACCTGAGATTGCTTATTCATGGCACCAATTTTTTGGCTTGTCTTTGAACTTTTTCAGCTTAAAGGTGCTTTTTTCTAGTGTGGATTCCATAAGGGGGCTGCATATTCAAGCTTTGGCCTCACGTAGATTACATAAACATTTCTGAACATTTCCTTGTCCATGTGCCTGAAGGTTACCCTTACATTTGCTAAGAATGTATATACTGCCCTTACTATGCCATTTATATGCATTTCCAGAGACAAATCTGCCAGTATGTACACTACTAGGTCTCTCTCATCTTCTATCTCTTGAAGTTGTACACCTGTGATCTTCCTTCTCTGAACCATATTTTCTCACTGACAAAAAGGTGAAGGATTCCAAGTGAAGAGAGATGTATTTCCTAAGTAGTTTCTCCATAACTTTGCAAGCTATCCTCAAGGAAACAAACTATGCTGGTAGGAAACAGGTCTATTGTTTAGAGCTGTATTCCTCCTTCCCTTTGTGAAGATAGATACCATGTTCACTTGTTTCCAGCATTTTGGAATGAATTTTCAAATATGATACGTAGTGCCGCCGATATTGATTTAGTGCATTTCTTAAGTACATAAGGGGATATATCATTAGGACCTGTAACTTTATGGGCATCTAACTCCGTCAGCGCTTTGCATACCTCTGTGGCTGAAAAGATTGTTCTCTAATACTGGCCCATGAGCTCCTATCTCTGCAATCTGAGGGGGTGGGGTATTTTCTGCTGTAAAATGCTGACTAAAACTCCATGTTCAATTCCAAGCAGATCTCTTCATCCGTCTCAGTGATGCTTCCATCCGCTCTCTCTAGCTTTAAAACCTGTTCATTGACCATCAGTTTTCCTCTGATAAAGCTGTGGAAATGTTTGGGTTTTTTTTTAGCCTTCCTGGTGATATCCCTATCTTAGTGTCTATTCTTCTACTTAGGTAATCATTTCATGCTCTTTTATAAGTCTGGCAGGCATTTATGCTTCTCCTACTCCTGTACCTTTTCCAGCAGTTGTCTCTTCACTCAGCCACCCCCATATAAAGGACATTGTGGCCATTGTATAAGTCTTTTGGAAGTCAAATGGAATTAGATATTTATGGAGGCAATAGAATTCATTATTCTGATGTAAAGTTTTTTAATTGCAGTTATTTCATTTTCAGATGTTCCATATGTCAAATAATACTCAAGGCATTTACGATAATTTTAAAAAGAACTGATGAAATTCAGTAGAAATTATTACAAGAAAAAAATAAAAGGATTTATTATTCCTTTTGTCAGGCTGTAAAGAAAGAGCTATTCCAGAGAGTGTGCAGTATTGATTGTTTCATCAAATTATTAACAACTGAAGGTAAAGGAAAACTGCCTTAGAAATGCATTGGCAGGAATGATCCATATGTAATTTCATTCTTTTGTTTTGTGCTTTTATTTTTGTAATAACTGTTAAGGATTTTTTGCAAAATTACATATTTCCTTAACATAGAGAAAATACTGGAATAATAAATAATGCATTAGAATACAGTACTTCAGTAGAGTATATGTAGAGACCAGCCATTTTGTTATTGCTAATGTTCAGAATGTCTTCACCTTCTGATCATATTGTGTCTAACCACTCGGTGTTTGGTGGAGAGAGCTCTAACATGTGTAATGTCTGTCACAAATCTTTTACTCTCAAGGGTGACCTAAATAGGCATATGTTAATTCACATTGGTGATAGACGTCACGTTTGTGACATTTGCAACAGAGCTTTCATTCTAAAATGTGACCTGAAAAAACACACTTCAACGCACACTGGGGAAAAACCGCATGTTTGCAACATATGTCTTAAAGCTTTTACAAGAAAGTCTCATTTACAAGCCCATGCCTGCACTCATACTGGAGAGAGTCCTTTTACATGCAATATTTGCAACAAAACATTTACCCAGAAACAGTCCCTGAAGAAACATTTTACAGTTCACAGGCAGGACAAACCTCATGTGTGCAACCTTTGTTTTAAATCTTTTAATCAGAAGGATGTCTTGAAAAGACACATATTATTTCACAGAGGGGAAAAACCCCATGCATGTAGTGTTTGCAGTAAATGTTTCACCCAGAAAATAGACTTGAAAAAGCATGAATTAATTCACACTGGAGAAAAACCATACATGTGTAACATATGTCTTAAGTCTTTCAATCAAAAGAGAGTTTTAAAGAGACACATCCGTATTCACAGTGGCGAGAAGCCTCATATGTGCGATATTTGCAGTAAGAGATTCAATGCAAAAGAACATTTAATAAGACATAAAAAAATTCACATTGGAAAAGAGGTTAATGCTTGTTACATATGTCAGCAGTTACTTAAAATTACTAATTTAAGAAAACTAGATTTTTTCAACAAGACAGAAATATCGTATGCGTGCGAAAACTGTTATCAAGAGGCTTTTTCCCACAAGGGCTTGAAGTATGACACACATAATAACAGAGAAAGTGATGGCTACATCTCTGCAACCCATACCCTTAGTGAGCATCTACGAAGTTCACCTGCTGCAAGAGACTGCCAAAATGTGATGAACTATAGTGGCAATGTTTCTGTTAAAGAGGAAAAGTGTGATAAAACAGTAAATGATGCATCTCAAGTAAATAGTGCCAATGTAGTTAGTCTTGGTATCAAGACTGAGCTTGGCATGGAGAGTTCTGGAAAGCATATTGTCAAAGTGAAAGAAGAAATGGAAGAGGATGTGTCTCATTATCCCGAAATGTTCGTGGACACAGTAATGAACGAGTCTGCCATGAGTAGTTCTACGTAATTTAGAATTACCATTTTAGCATCTTTTGGGAATCTCATACCATATGTTATGTTAAGGCTAATGCTGTAATAATTACATTGCCTGTTGGTGTTTCTTAATTGCAGATAATATAATGGACATGTTAAAGTCATATTAATTGCTCTAGTGTTCTTTGGAACTTCTGGCTGTATATATGCAATTTGTGTTTAATGTATTCTTTTACATCCCCAATTCTAACCTGTGTCCAACCCCATAATGGGGATTAACAGTGACAGTATTAAGCAACAAAATATTCTCTCAATTGCACTTCTTTTTAATTTCTCTTATGTAAATGCGAGGAACAGATTTCCTTCCTGGACTTTGTACATTGTGGCTGTCGAAGGATATGTTTCATCATCTTTACTGCTTGTAGATAAAAGAAACTTGTTAAACTATGAGAAAATGAATTTAATTTTAGAATGTACTGTATGTTTAGCCAGTATAGCAAGTTATTAATGCATAGCAAAACATCTTAGGAAGACCAGTGGAATAAAGTCTACTTTGGCTTGATTCAAGAAAAATGAACTGAAATATTGTAGCTGTTTTTAGTTACCATTTTAATTAAAACTCTGTCTTTCATTAGGATGAGGATATAGTAAGGGATTCAAATTTACCATTCTTGACTGCAAATAACAAGAAGGAATAAGTAAGTTTTTTTTTGTGTGTGACACTGAGGATGCAAAGAAACCATTTAAGAAAAAGTTACAGCTTAAAGCAAAAATAAAAGAATGATAATAATAAAAGAGGCTGAATTAGAATAATGGAAACCTAGAAATATGACAAGATTAGGCCCTGAGTTTGCAATACATCAGTTTTCTGAAGAAAGGTCATTGGGGTTTAGGAAGACAGAAGAAGGAAGTGTTCCAGAGTTCCGAAGTTGCTGGAAAGAAGCAGTCAGTTTCATTTTTAATTAAGTACCTACAGTATGTTACATTATATTACAAGCAATATCCCCTATTTTATTTGTTTAATTAACTGGACTTGAAGCAGAAAAGTTGAAAATACTAAGATCACTCAGAGATTTTAAAAGACAGTAGCTATAACAAAATTGGCAATATAATTTAAAACATGTGGATGGGAGTTACAAATTTATCATTCCTTCTATTCGTTAGATGGCATAAAGAGTGTATGATAATTCTCATCATATTAGAAAGCAAAACAGTAGAGAGAAATTAGAAAATCATACTTTTTTGCAGTAGTGCGGTGATTAGATTGTTAGACCCAGGAAGTGATAGCTTGGTGTTTGAGCCCACCGCAGGGCATTAAGAAGGGCTTCCAGCCTTAATTCCCCAGCCACATGCGTTCACCCCCATAATATGGACTAAAAGTGACACAGAAAACGAGAATTATTGTATTATTGTTATCAGCTACTGATGATTGTTCATATTTATAGGCTTTAGTAAGCTTAGTTCTTATAGGGAGCTCCTAGAGGGGTCATAATTACATTTCTCAGCATTGAATATTGTTTGTCTAATATTAATAATTATAATTTTGAACATGTGACAAAAAGGAACTGATTTGTGTAATGATTCCTTATGCATTTAACAAAAAGCCAGTATTACAATACTGAGTTGTACCATTTTATATAATTTAATTTTTTTCTATCTTCATTTTTCCTTTACTTTGCCAAATTGCTATCCCTGCTGGAGCCATCTGGTTTATAGTCTTTGACTCTTTCCAGCTAGGCATGTTACTTTGCTTATGAAAATAATAATAATAATGATTGGATTTCATTTTCTGCAACTGCATTTTTAAGTGTACTTATACAAGGTGAGAGGGCATTACTTTATTTTACAAGTGCCTGTGCATTGTACAAGCGTTCATTTACTACAGCTGCGATTGTAAGTGAATTTACCTAGCACTGTACAGGTGCTATGTTTTACAATTGCAATCATAATTGAACTCATGGAACTGAATGGCAACTGTTTTAACTATTTGTTAAGTTTTTGTAGCTGCAGTTGAAAATGTATATACTGTATATAATTGAGATGGATTTGTTCAACTTTAAAAATGTTTTAGATCAGGTAAATATTAGATACCCCCAGTACACTTAATAGCCCTGTGAATTGGTAGGTTAGGTTAGGCTAATTTAAGCATTAATCTAACATTACATAAAAATTACCGGGTTATTTGCTGTACTGGAGGTCACTAATCTTTACCTGATCCAATGTTTTTGGATGTAACCAAAACGGTATACAGGGTGTCCTCGGTTTATGAAATCCTGGAGTTACGATGCATCTCCCATAAATTACTGTATTTTGCTTCTTGTTTGACAATTTTTTGCCTGCATTATGTCACCAAAGCATAAAGCAGATTCTTCTGATGGATGTGGTTTGAAGAAAAGGAAATCCATCTTCAGGGAAGTGAAATTCGAGATAGTGAAGAGGCTCAGAAAAGGGAGTAACTTTACTTCTGTATTAGCATAGATTGGTGATGTAGGTGCTTATTTAGTTATGCTCCAATGTAGGTGGAAAATCAGGTTACGACAAGTCTTGAGGAACGAAACTGTGACGAAAGTCGAGGACCTCCTGTCTTTGCATTGTATAAATATTCATCTGGTGTTGCGGTCATAAGTTAAACTAAGGAAGTGATATTATAAGTGCACAGAATGGATTATGATGTTGGCCTTTGAAGATGTACATTAATTCCTTTAATTTAACTGTTTATATAAAGCAATGAAATTCACAGGGTGTAACTTTGAAAATATAAGTTTTTGACAAGTTAATATTTAAGAACATTACTTTTGCAGAAAAATTTTGCTCACATGCATTGCATTAAATGTTTATTACAGTTATTAATGAAGAAATTAATTAATAAAATTTTTGTATACAGATAAAATGACCTTGTATGTTTTGCCTTTCTTTATGGTCAGAACAACCCCCCTCCACCACCTTGCTTGGTCGCCCACTTAGCCTGCGGATGACCCAAGCAAGGTGATGGGGGGAATTGTGGCAATCCTTTATTCAATATGGAGCTTCAAGAGTAATTTGAGGTACATTTGGCCTCAGATGAATGTATGTGCTTTGACTCAGCCAACCTCATCACATGGAGTATTGAAGCAGTGTATGCGTACAGTCTGAATCCACAGTATTTATAGATGAGCATTATATTTTATCATCCAAAGATAAAAATAGCTATAATTCATAGTCTCTTTTGATCAGGTTAAGAGGATCCATAAAATGCAATCCTCCTTCATATAAGCAGAATGCACAGGATTTATTGGGGCATAGCCCCAACGTATTCCCTGCGTGTCATAAGAGGCGACTAAAAGTGGACGGGGCGAGGGGACTGGGAATCCCTCCCTTGTACTAACCTCCCGCGAGATGTCAAAAAAGAAAGGGCGTAGAGGGGAGAGTAACTTCTCCCCAAACTCTAGGTTTTGGGTGTCTAAATGTGTGTGGTTGTAGTACGATAAAGAGCAAAAGATGTGAGATTGGATATATATTTGGTAGGAGGAGGATGGATGTATTGGCATTGTGTGAGATGAAGATGAAAAGAAAAGGAGAAGTGGTATTTGGTAAGGTGACAGGTAGGGTGTCTGGGGTTGAAAGGAGGAGAGCGAGTGAAGGTGTGGCATTATTGCTGAGTGAATGGATGGTAAATAAGATAGTGGAATGGAAAGAAGTGTCATCTAGGCTGATGTGGGTGAGGGTTAGGATGGGTAGGGAATGTTGGGCTTTTGTTAATACTTATGGGCCAGGATGTGAGGAAGAGCTGGATGAATTCTGGAATGAGTTAACTAGGTGTGTGGATGGTCTGAGTAGAAGGAGCAATGTAGTTGTGTTGGGTGACTTGAATGCCAGAGTGGGTGATGGAGAGGTAGGTGTTGTAGGAAAGTATGGGGTACCAGGTGGGAATGAGAGTGACGAGAGACTGTTAGATCTGTGTGTGGAGCAAGAGTTGGTGATAGGTAATAGTTTTTTCAATAAGAAGCTAATAAATAAGTATACATGGATGAGAGTGGCAAATGGAGGAGTGAAAGAAAGAGCATTAATGGATTATGTGTTGGTAGCTAAAAGAATGATTGGTAGAGTGAAAGATGTGCATGCATTTAGGGGTGTGGCTGCTGGGATGTCTGATAATTTTTTGGTTGAAGCAAATGTGGTAGTAGCAGAAGAGTGGGGAAATAGAGTGGGAGGAGGTAGAAGGGAAATGGTGAGGGTGAAAGAGTTGAAAAAGCCAGAGAAGAGACAGGAATATCAGGACAGGTTGAAAGTGGCATATGACAGGGTGAAAGAAAGAGAAGTTGGGGAGTTAGAGGAGGAATGGGGGTTGATGAAAGGATTTGTGGGCCTTGCAAGTGATGTGTGTGAAAAGAGATTTGTTGGAGGTGGCATGAGGAGGGGCAGCGAGTTGTGGAGTGAAGGGGTGAAAATGAAGGTAGAAGAGAAAAAGTGGGCTTTTGAGGAATGGCTGCAGTGTAACAGTAGGAAGAAGCATGAAAGATATAGAGAGAAAAATGTGGAAACCAAGCGGAAGGTACAGGAAGAGGAGAGGTTGGCAAATATTACATGGGAACAGGATTTTAGTAGATTTTATGAAGAGAATAAAAAGAAGTTTTGGAAAGATGTGAAGAGAGTAAGGAAGGGTGGATCGAGGATGAAAGAGACAGTGAAAGATGTAAGTGGACATCTGTTAGGAAGAAACGATGCAAGGAAAAGATGGGCAGAATATTTTGAGTGGTTGCTGAATGTTGAGGAAGATAGAGAGGCAGCTATAGTGGCAGTGGGGGGTGTTCAAGTGCCAGTAATGGAAGATGAAAATGAGAGAGAGATTACAAGAGAGGAGGTGAAAAGGGCATTGGATGAAACGAAAGCATGTAAAGCACCTGGAATGGATGGCGTGAGAGTGGAGATGTTGAAAGAAGGGGGTGTGACTGCATTGGAATGGTTAGTGAGTGTTTAATATATGCTTTATATTGTCAATGGTGCCAATCATTGCTTGTATAATGCCCCTATACAAAGGTAAGGGAGATGTGTATGAATAGTAATTTTAGGGGTATAAGTTTGAGTGTGGTAGGAAAAGTATATGGTAGGATACTGATTAATATGATTAGGAATAAGACAGAAAATGTGATCGCGGAAGTGCAGAGTGGTTTTTAGGAGAGGTAGAGGTTGTATAGATCAGATTTTTATAGTTAGGCAGTTATGTGAGAAATATTTAGCAAAGGGTAAGGATGTGTATTTTGCATTTTTGGATCTGGAGAGAGCGTATGATAGAGTTGATAGAGAGGCAATGTGGAATGTTTTGAGGTTAAATGGAATTGATGATTAGTAGGTTGGCCATGGCACCAGCCGCCCATTAAAAGACTACAACTGAAGGTATTAGGATGCAACTAGGAATGGTCCAGACAGTTGCAGGTTGAGTCTTCCTTCTGGACAGTTCTTTCCTCATGCCTACATCAACACTGAATATTCTGGCGTATTCATTACACATCTCTTGCTATTCCATTTCCTTTGACAAGTCACAACATTCCCCACATCTGTCTCTTTTTCTTTCTTTTTTCCTCACATTTGTTTTTATTTATGGAAGGTCCACAGCTAATGGCCCCCAGTACCCGGCATAGAGGGGTGCGAAGAATCTCTGGGGATCGTGTTGACTCCACTATTGGCTTGAGCGCAGACACGCCTTGTGGTAGTAATGGTTCTGCCCTTAACCTTGCACCTCCCAATAAATCTGCTTCTTTCACTATTCACTATTATAACATTCGTGGGCTGAACTCTAATCTTTCGTCTGTGGAACAGCACTTGGGCACTTTCCTCCCTAACCTCCTCCTCCTATCTGAAACCCAGCTGTCTAAACATGCTTGCACTGACCCATTTCAAATCTCTCACTATAGTCTGTATACTCGTTTTCATTCCAAAGGTGGGGTCTGTGCATACTGCAACATTGTACTGCGAGGCTCATGGACCTTGATCTTTCCACTCTTGCTAAATCTGACCACTCTATGATCTCAGTCTCTTCCATTTTCGCTCCCCCAACACCAATCCCTCCTACTCAGCGACGCCTTTGGCACTACGAGCGTACCCAACATGGAAATTTACGTAACTTTCTCTTTGACTTCCCATGGGATGACTACTGCTTTCGGTCCCGCAACCCTGATCAGGTAGCTCTAAAAGTTGCCGAAATCATGAACGCAGGAACGGAGGCGTACATCCCCTCTTCTACAAAAACTTTCTCTCCCCCTAAACCATGGTTTGACCGTGCCTGCTCCATGGCTATCCAGGCTAGGAATCGGGCTCACCGATCTTACCAAGCTTCTCCTTCCGATTTAACTCACTCTCCTTTTATTATAGCTAGGAATCGCTGAACTGCTCAGATTCGAAGGTCTAAGGCTTCCTTTATAAGAAGGAAAGTTGATGACCTTAACTCCTCTCCCACTGACAAATGCTTCTGGTCCTTAGCCAAAAACCTCTCCAAAAACTTCTGTAACTCAAGTTTTCTCCCTCTCATTCTGTTGGTTCTATAGCTTGCTCTTCCACTGACAAAGCCACTCTCTTTGGCTCTCATTTTTCTGCCAACTCTTCTATCAACGATTCCAGTGCACCTGTTCCCAGGTCTTTACCTCTCTCTAACCCTATGCCCTCCCTTATCCTTTCTTCACGCAAAGTTCATAAGGTTCTTCGCTCGCTAAAGACGAACAAGGCATCTGGTCCCGATGGTATCCCTGCAAGGTTCCTTAAGGAGTTTGCAGATGAACTGGCTCCCATGCTTTGCCGTCTTTTTCGCCTCATTCTGTCAACCAGTATCTATTCTTCATCATGGAAGCATGCTCTAGTTCCTAAGAAGGGTGACCACTCTATTCCTTCTAACTACCGACCTATTGCCCTAACCTCATCTATTCCTAAAGTTTTCGAAACTTTGCTCAATTCTCTCTTCTTGAAACGCCTTAAATCTAACTCACTTATCTCCGATCACCAGTACGGCTTCCGCAAGGCAAGATCCACTGGAGATCTCTTGTCCTATCTTACTCATGTATGGTAATCTTCTCTGAGGAACTATGGAGAATCCTTTGTCGTCGCCCTTGATATCTCTAAGGCTTTTGACAGAGTCTGGCACAAGGCTCTATTGGCCAAACTCTCTGCCTATGGCTTTACCCCTTTCTGTTTTCTGATTTTCAGTTTTCTTACTGACCGTTTTATATCTGTAGTTGATGGCGCGACATCTAGCCCTTTCTCTGTTACCAGTGGTGTTCCACAGGGCTTTGTTCCTTCCCTTCATCAATGATCTTCTACAATCCCCATCTTCCTCTCTTCTTTATGCCTTTGCTGATGGTTCTACCCTTCGTATTTCCTCTGCCTTTTCTTCACAACCTTCATCTGCTACTCGTAATCAGTCTCGTATCACTCTTTCTTCTACTCTTAACTCCGATTTACAGAGAGTATCTGAGTGGGGCCCTCAAAATTTAGTTAAATTCAATGCCTCCAAGACACAGTTTCTGGCTATCTCTTTATCTTCTTCTCCTCCTGAAAACCCTGTTGTCTTTGAAACTAATGAAATTTACCCTCTTTACTCTGTCAACATATTAGGAATCCATATAGCCTCTATCTTGTCTTGGAGGAATCACATAATCCAAATTTCTTAATCTTCATCCAAAAATTGGGGGTTTTGTTTCGTTTTTGTCGTTACTTTTCCTCTTTGCAGTTACTTAAAATTTACAAAGGTCTTATCCGTCCCTGATTAGAATACTGCTCACACATCTGGGGTGCTTCTTCCTTTACTTATCTTCTTGATAGGGTTGAATCTAAGGCAGTCAGACTCATTAATGATCTTTCTCGTGCTTCTAACCTGGATTCTCTTTCTCTTCACCGTAAGGTATCTTCTCTTTCGCTACTACTTCCATCGCTGCTCTGATGAGTTGGCGTGTTGCATCCCTCTCCCACTGCTGAGGCCACGTAACACTCGCCAAGCTGCCCCATCTCACAGGTACTGTGTGGAGATTTGTAGCTCGTAGATTGGTCGGTGCAGCAACTGCTTCTTCCCATCTACCTCCAGACTCTGGAACTCTCTTCCTCCTTCTGTCTTTCCTAATTCTTGTGACCTTTCATCCTTCACAAAGCAGATCTATCATCATCTCAAGAGCCTAGTCTTCCATATCTCTGGGTTTGTGTGACATTACCTCATCTCTGCCTTGTCCTTAACCTTTTTCTTTTCCTTCATCTTGGTATTTTCTCGTGCCCGGGCCTTTATTGATGAGGGAAGGTTTCTACCTGTCCCGGTGTCACTCATAAAAAAAAAAAAAAAAAAAAACTGTTGCAAGGAGTGAAGAGTTTGTATGAGGGCAGTAGAGCTTGTGTTAGGGTAGGGAATGAAGTGAGTGAGTGGTTTCCAGTGAGTGTGGGACTGAGACAGGGATGTGTTATGTCACCATGGCTGTTCAATTTGTATATTGATGGAGTCGTAAGAGGTGAATGAGCGAGTGTGTGGTCGAGGTTTGAGAATGGTAGATGGGGATGATAACGAGTGGGAGCTGAACCAGTTGCTGTTTACAGATGATACTGTGGTGGTGGCAGATTCAGAGGAGAAGCTGTGTCAGTTAGTGTCAGAATTTGGAATGGTGTGTGAGAGAAGGAAGTTGCGAGTGAATGTGGGAAAGAGTAAGGTTATGAGGTGTACGAGAAATGAGGATGGTGCTGGATTGAATGGAGAGACACTTGAGGAAGTTAATCAGTTTAAGTATTTAGGCTCAGTTATAGCTGCAAATGGTGGAGTGGAAGCAGATGTGTGTCACAGAGTGAATGAAGAATGTAAAGTGTTGGGTGCGTTTAAAGGAGTGATGAAGAATAGAGGGTTGGATATGAATGTTAAGAAAGTTTTGTATGAGAAAGTGGTTGTGCCAACTGTGATGTATGGATTAGAGTTATGGGGATGAAAGTAAGTGAGAGACTGAAACTAAATGTGTTTGAGATGAAAGGCCTGAGGAGTATAATTGGTGTATCTCGGTTGGATAGGGTTAGGAATGAAGTGATGAGAGCAAGAATGCGTGTGAGGAGAAAATTGGCAGCCAGAGTAGATATGAATGTTCTGAGATGGTATGGCCATGTGGCGAGAATGGATGATGAAACTGCTGAAAAAGGTGATGAATGCAAGAGTTGATGGGAGAAATGCTAGAGGGAGGCCTAGATTTGGGTGGATGGATGGAGTAAGGAGAGCCTTGAATGACAGGAGGATGGATGTGAGGGAAGCAAGTGAGCGCACTAGGAATAGGAATGAGTGGTGAGCAATTGTGACGCAGCTCTGATGGGCATCTGCTGTTACTAGGGGACTGCATCTTACAGAGGTAGCCCTGTGGTAGGGGCAGTAGGGGAGTTAGCATTATGAAGCGACATAGGTTGTGTAAGAGCCAGGAGGATAGGTGTGGCACTCCAGCAGTGCCATCTGAATGGTCGCTAGCTCCCTCCTCTTTGCCCATAGAGCAAAGTAATCCCCGTATTGTTTCTTTTTTTATGTCGGTTACCCTCCAATTGGGGAAACAGCTAAGGTTGATAGATAAATAAAACTATTATGATCTGAACATACGTGAGAAATTGGCTTTGAATGATAACAGTCTCATGTACAGTATATTATTAAGTGCAGTGTTATTTGCAACTTATATTATTGCTTTGGTTTGTCAGTGGGAACTATATGAAATGTCACGCAATCCATCAGCTGCATGGGAAACGCTATTGTACTATGGTAAAGCTGAGAAAATTTATTTATATCGAAGAAGTATATTTTATAGGACCGGAGTAGTGCATTGGTTAAGCACAACTCAGAATGTGACACTATGTTCAATCTAGCCTTAGCTCCAACAAGACTGTGTCCACCTTCATTTGTATGGGAATTAATGGACACATAAAATGGAAAAAACATTGGATAAGTAACTTTAATTTTCTCTTCACATGGAAGGCCATAAATTATAATTCATATTATCTCAAACTGGATGTTAACTTGGTTTATTTAGTAATAACTGCACTCTGGCTGTTTGACCATGGTGGTTAACTTGTAATCTTTAGTAAAACCAAGTAACAGCTGATGAATAGAAAAATATAGGAGCTGTAAAATACATGATACAAAAATTACAGAATTATAGTATTGTAATGCTTAGTATTAATCCAAAATTTTTACCTGCAAATAGAAATGAACCCTTTATCTAAAATGTAATTATACTCGACTGCATTAAAATATGAAGCACACTCACCAACAAGGTTAAAGGATGCAGAGTAGCAGCGATTACAGTGTAGTTTCACCCTTCGGAGCTGCAAATTAGAAAAGGAGGCCAACCAACTCAGAAGAAAAGTAGGAAGAGGCCAAACTGCCACAACCAACTTCTTTCCCTAATGGGCCAAGAGAATTTGGTTGAGCTTTTGATCACCCGGGCAGCTCTGTGGAAAAGCCTGGGACTGACTGTGGCCTTCCTTAAGGACTTAGGGTTGTTTGGCCAGGTGGCATAGAGAACAGCAACAACAATAACAACAGACTGGTGTATAGAAAAGAAAATATTTACACTGTATGCATAAGAAAGTTTTGATTTCTTCATTTACAGGAGCTCTTCCTGTATGTATATGGGATCGACATTCTTCACTTCCCTTTTTCACATCTTGCAGTCATGCACTTATTCTCTAGTGTGCCCCTCTGCACAGCCTCTCCTTCTTGTAACATGGCTTAAAGATAAGGACTGCAGTAGTGCTGTGGTTAGAGTGCTTGGTTATGGAGGACACAGGCCCATCATTGAACCTACTGCAGGGCGTTATTCAATCTTTATTCCCCAGCTCTAACCAGTTTGTGTAAACCCCCATTTGTATGGAGATTAATAATAACATAAGATGCCCCCCCAATAAAATATATATATATATATATATATATATATATATATATATATATATATATATATATATATATATATATATATATATATATATATATATATATATATATATATATATATATATATATATATATGGAAAATTTTTACCGTTGTAAGAAGTACTTACTCAAGCTCATTTAGGTGACTTTCGTGACATGCAGAAGAACACAGAGGTCATCCCCCCCAATTTACTTTAACACGTATGAGAAATTTCTTTTTATTTATCAACCTGAATGGGAATGGAAAGGAACTTGTTTACATTCTTCACACATAAAAGTTATTTTTTTTTACTTTGTTAGTTTTTATTTTCAGACCATGTAGTCAAGGTATTCAAGCAAAACCTGAAACCTTGGAGAGAATATCTGCATAAAATGTTGTATTTAGGATGAACATAATCTAATCTGAAGAAAAAGAAAATATATACCGTACATGTATAGCATCCGAAATGTACCTTTATAATTTTTCTAAGGAAAAATTGATAGAGTCAATATTACAGGTAACTTTTCAAGAGGAAGGAAAGATAAGACTACAGAAAATAAAAGTTTTGGGAAAAATACAGACCGAAGCTCATTCAGAGCCAAATACAGTATAAACTTCAAAAAGTCCCTCTCAATGCAATATACTATTTACATACAGTATATACCAAGCAGTGAAAGCACAATATATGAATAAGATGCTATGTACAACAAAATACATTAAAAAAAAAATGCAATGTATATCAAAGTTAATTACACCATTAAGAAAAGAAAGAGAACAATAGTTTACGATGCTTCAAAAACTTTTAATAATATAAAATGTATATTAAGCAATATCTACAGTCGGCTCTAATATATTAATGTATGATTAAAAACAAATTCCACATATAGATAAGGTATTAGTAACTCGTTTCTTTTATGACTTTTCTTCAATATGTTATCTTTCAGAAACTGCATGAGAAGTCTCTATGTGGGTGACATAAGTTGCATCATATGCTAGAATACATACATCTTGTAAAGAAGAGTATCCCCAGGGTGCTCTAGGGTTATTCATACTTACAAGGCATGGAAAATCACCTAATGTAACATAACCTAGCCAAGCCTAACCTAACTTGACAATTTGTGGGGTTAATTAAATTCATACAATCCGAGGACACAAATGAATCTACATAGTGTTAAACTATAAGAAACTGGTGATTTAAAGATGGGTTTGCCACGTGGGAGGACCCCCATTACTTTATTCCATGACAAAGATAAAGTATTCTTTCAGTTTTTTGAAGATGCTGAAGGGACAGTAGTAGTGTCTGTGCTCTCCTAGCCACCACGAACTCATGTAGTATCATTGCACTAGTGGAACAAAATGCACTTGCCTGTTATGCAGCCCACCTCGAAAAAATATGATACAACAAATAAGAAAATTATGTATCCTCGAGCATGTGTGTATGGTTGGTATCCATTTATTCAGTCAATATGTTTTACACCATACATAACTTGATTTAAGGATACATCACAAATTATGTCCTATTTAAATCATTATATTTATTGTCACAGTTACTTGTATTATTCATATATATTCATAGTAGGCACGACATGGGCAGGGTTGTCCACTTTAATAAAACAAATTACATATGAACCAAGTGAGCGCTCGTCATATTTTTTTGAATATGACGTATGAAAACTTTTAAATGGGAGTATTCTAAAGCTCAACAACTCTTAAAACATTTGCCAGTGTCCATTTTATGTAATTTCCCATGTTATTAAACTTATAAGACCTCCTGTACAAAAAATTATTTCTTAGACACACTAGAGATATCAATGAAGACCTTTAGAATTCTTGACTCCCACTGAAATAATCAAAATCAAGTTCACCATGAGGCGATAGGAAGAGCATCCAGCCACACACTGTCTATGTCTACCCCCATAATGGTGAATAATAGTGGCATAAAACGTAAACACAACTTTAGTAATATCAACCTTTACATTCCCATGTACTAATTGTATACAGCATTATCAAATCCATTGGCAAAAGTCAAGTGTCACAAGCAATTCTAGTATTAAGTATTTAACTCTTAGTAGACTTTAGTTTTCAATAACCTCTTACAATGAAGCCAAATTAAAGGTTTATATTTAAAAAAAATGTCTGTAAAATTCTAAAAAAGACTAATAAAAAATGACTTCTTTTGAGCCCTTGCACATCATTTGTAACTACAGTAACTGGTAGTGGGTTGATATGGTGTTGTTCCTTAAAGGTTAAAGGTCTCTCATGAAAGGCAGAGGCAAGAGACAGCGATAGCACTAGAGCCCGACTACAAACCTATCAAACAGCAGGGGACAAAGCCCTTGCTCCAAACATGTGGAGCAAATTATCTCTAGACAATGGCTGAATAATCAGGTAGACCTATAGGGAATCGCCAATCCCCCAATTAACGGACATGAGACAGTGGCAGCTAATCCAACCCCAGGCCAGGAAAATTTTAATCTCCCAGGTGGTGGTGAAAAAGGAATCCTGCCAACATATTCTCCATGTTTTAGATGACTAAAATGTATATATGTTGAAGGGGAACAAAGCACTTCATATCTAAATTCTTGACATGTAGTAAGAACCCACTCACAATAAAAAGTAGTCACACAGAGAACTAGCATATCAGTCTTCATCTTGTAGGAACAAATTTATGATTCCGTAAAGTAACAGTAACCCACGGGTTATATAAATTCATAAATTAATAGGTTAAGTAAGGCTAGGTTTGGTTAGCTTAGGTGACTTCCCTTGTACATATGAATAACTTTGGAGCACCCTGGGGTTACTCTTCTTTACTAGATACAAAAACTCGCTATACTGTATATATTTGGAAGTTCCAAGAGAGATGAGATTAAAAGAAGAGAAAACACCCTAATGCAGAGGGTATTTTCATTACATATTTACTCAATATACAAATATTTAAATAATACACTAAATACTTGTTATATACTTCTAGTTACAATATAAAGAATGAGCATCAAAAATTAATTTTTCTCGGATCTTGTAAAGATAGGTAATCCCGATCTGAATAGCTTCATAAAGTTGTAGGTTGGCCCATGGTCAACCACCCACTGCAATACAACAACTGCAGGTCTTGGACTTCAATAGAACTGGCCATGACAGCTCTATTACAAGGTTTCTTTTAGCTATATTTCTTTTCCCATGCCTACATCTACACTGAATATTTTGGTGTATTCTTTACACGTCTATTATTATCTCTCCACATTTGACAAGTCACAATACTCTCCTCTGTTTCTCTTTCCTTTCTCATTTTCTTGGTGGCTGGGCCCTGTTAGGGCCAATTTCATTGTCTGTCTCGGTGCAAAAACAAGTTAGGTTAGGTATGGTTGGGTTAGGTGACTTGTCTTGTAAATATGAATAACACTTGAGCACCCTGGGGTTACTTTTGTTCACAAGATCAGATATCTTTACAGAACATCACTCCAAACCTATCAATACACATTCAGAGCATTCAAGAGTTACCAACTTATACCAAAAAAATTAACAAGGCGTATCTGCTTACAATATCTGAAGAAAAATGCATGAAACCATATAAGTATTACGTCAAAGTATGATGTATCACTGGAACACCTAAAAACTCAATTTCATTTGGTATTCAGATATTACCTAGAAAACAATTCTATTTTTAATCAAATATATATTATCCCAAATATAACTCGTTTTTCCATCTAATGCATCATCGAGAATCGACCAATATAGTTGCACAGGATTCAAGGCATAACTAACTCAAAAGAAAAACCATAAATTTTTTTTATTATAATATATGACTAAAGACTGCATCAAAACACGAACATATTCATCAAAAGATAAATGCATTATCTCAAAAGGAAAAATGTGTGCTCGTGTGTCTTCAGAACAATATTCACTGCTGCTTAAAATAACAAGTCCTGTAAACTCATATACATCTCTTGAATAAACTTCATGGTGTTCATAGTCATAACTGACATACTGTAATGACAACACTCAAAAACGAATTTTCACTCTATAGTAACAATATCTTAAAAATAATAAATAATAAAATTATGGCTTTTCCATTTATTCCTTCAAGAATATAACTATGCCTACAGTAAGAAATCTGCTATAGGAACTAATCACTAGAGAAAAACGTATCTTGTAAAGATAAGTAGGCCCCAAAACCCCATGTAAAGGTAAACAACCACGTAACTTGTAAATTTAGATTAGGTAAGATTAGGTTAGGTGACTTGCTGTGTATATATGAAAGCCTGGGTTTACTCTTCTTCACAATATCAAAAACCTACAATAAACACCACAAACTATATGAAAAACAGAGATACATTTGTTTATGAAATCATAGTTTCTGATACTGCAAGCATATGTTCCTGCATTAAGATGCATTTTTGTCAAGATGGCACATTTTAATCAAAAGGGCACCAGGGATGCTAAAAATCTGATATTGCATTTATTTTCTTAAACTTTTGCATACCTAGATCTATTCTCACTATATTACAAACTAATATTTCAGCTCTCTTCTCTTTGATACTGTACAAAACATTATATCGTTAATTAAGGTAATTGCAATATAAAATAAAATGGCTATAAGAAATGAACGTCATCAACTTCGAGAAAATTTATAAATGATCGTCTTTTCTTGCAATTTTAAGATAAATCTACTCATGAACAGCCTAACTCGGTTTCAACGTTTAAGAAAATTGCATCACAATCACCAATTTCATTAAATATTTCATCTTTCACATGATCACTTTCATTCATATAAACCACATTGCCGTCTTCCTCACCAGCAGATGTCATAAGCAGGTCTTCACTAATCTGTGTGGTGAAAGAGCAATCTTCTTTATTATTCTGGGTGGAGGTTATGATGATTCCTCCAGCAGGAGCTGCTCGATAACAACTTTCACACGCAAGTGCCGGTTCTTCTTTACCAACACAATTTACTTCTCTTAAGCAGTCTCTCTGGAACAGCATAAGGCATACTACACAAGGATAATACCCCTCTCCACTATGAATTTTGAAATGTCTCTTCAATTTTCCTTTTTCAATGAAACCTTTACTACAAATATTACAAGCAAATGGTTTTTCTGCACTGTGAATTAGCATGTGCTTTTGTAAGTCCCCTTTTCGCAAAAATAACTTATGGCAAATGTCGCAAATGTAAGGTTTCTCACCACTGTGAATTATCAAATGTCTCTTCAAGATATAGTTGTGAGTGAAAGACTTGCCACAAATGCTACAACTAAAAAGCCTCAGTTTCTCTTCTTTATGAACTAAGGTGTGAGATGTCAAACCTCCCTTTAAAGTGAAAGCTCTATTGCATATATTACATACATAAGGTCTTTCTGTACTGTGAGATAATGAGTGAAGTTTCAGCAGGTGTCTCCTAGCAAAGCCTTTATTACAAATGTTGCAAATGTGAGGTTTTATCCCGCCATGGATAAAAGAATGAGTATTCAAATTTCGCTTGTCACTGAAGGCTTTCTGGCAGACACTGCAGATGTGAGGTTTCAGTTTACTATGAACGAAAGAATGTCTTCTCAACTGCTGCTCATCAATGAACGATTTTGGGCAACTATTGCAGTGATAGGCCTTTTCTCCACTATGAATCAGAGTATGTCTTTTCAAGTGCCTTTTCTGGGCAAAAAACTTATGGCATACATTGCACTCGTGAGGTTTTTCTCCACTATGGATGAATAAATGCGTTTTCAAGGTATGTTTTCTCGTGAAAACTTTATGGCATATGTTGCACTCGTTAGGATTCTTTGACGAGTGCATTGCCGAATGGCTCAATAAATGTTCTTCAGATGGGAAGGTGGCCTTGCAAATATTACATGAAAAAGCATTTTCTTCATTGTCATTTTTAACTTCCAATTCCATACTTCTATTCTCTTCACTTGCTTTGTCTACAAAACAGGATATCTAAGACCTTTTGGGACTCTTATGGAAAATTATAGCTATCCCACAGATTAAATACAGTACAGGAAAACTTATTTCTGACTATCATACTTTTAGATTCAAGATAATACACAAGAAGCGCATCATATAAATTTTCAAAAAGATACAGTATATCTCCTAATTTTTGAAAGGTAAACATGCAAAATATTAATATATCTCCTTTATAGATAATAATATGCCTTTCTTATAGGGAATTAAATCTACTTAGCTAATAATTTTAAGATCTCATGTGATATCATCTATAACTAACTCGAAGAAATTATTTATTATGCAATATAAAAAAAAGGCTTTTTCCTTCTTACTTTGTGACTATGGAAAGGAGATATATAATGAAAAAAATAAATCACATACATTTCAGCATTTATGAAAACCCGAACAGGTTTGTATTCTACTTCAAGTTTTTCTCTAAAAATTCAAACTGGAGTCAGTTCATCTCTCTGCACCTCATTCAATAACTTGTGCAGCAAGCTCCTAAAGCTAATGACCATAGTGAAGTGATGCTCATTATGTACACACCAACTGAAAGAGAAAAAATTAATCATATGAATTCTGTATCGTAAAAGAATTTTCTATACCATATTACATAAATTACACTTACTGAACGGAGGGTAAGTTTATTTCATTCTGTATGCAATCAAAATTAAATATATATGAACTGGATACTTTGTAGTTATGAAATTATATGGTATTATTTTCAGATATTTATCAATGTTCTGTATTATTAATTTACTTGTTGGATGTGTGAAAGTAAACTTTTACTTTTCCTAATTGGGGTGTGAAGGTGAACATTTACTAAACTGTAGATAATTAAAGCACGTTTTCCATTTGAAGAAGAACTCTTAACTGAATAATTCATACATTTACAATGGTCGCAATCTCCCTTGTCAGTGGGATGGTCATGTCAAAGTACAATTATTCACCATAAGCCTATTCACCTCCTAATAACTCCTCTACGCTCATTGGGGATAAAAGATCGCCAAAATCCCTTCCTCCGCATCACACTGCTACGGCCAACAATAGGGTAAGTAGGCAAGGGTCCTCCGAAGTGAGGACCGACAACCGTAGCTGGTTCACTCCCACCCATCACTTCATCTCATGTCAACACCCCCCTCCATCTGATATGTGATCAGTTTTACTTCAAGGACTCCCTTTTCTACCAAGGGTCAGGAAGGTGCCTTTTTGCGAAGGACTTTCGTTTTGGCAAGTGTGACAGATATCCTGAGTGAATGCCCTTTCTATCCTCAGACCGTGGCGGGCCACGGACCCTCGATCTGAAGAATCCTATACCTGTCAATTAGTCCAGAACTGGGTCAAAGATAAACATTTACTTTCCGTGTTTACGTTTTTATCTACTTGGTCCAGAGATACGGCGAAATCTCGGATTCTCAGAACTCGAGGATTTGAAGACTTAGAAGATTTTCCAAATTCTAAAATACTTGTCGAACTCAGAAATACTAATATTATTTATTGATATATATTTCATAACTAATACTATTACTAGGTAAACAAGCGTATTTGATAAAGTTAAAATCTTTTCAATGCAAACAAATAAGCGAATCAAATGTAAATACAAAACTATCTATCCACCTTGGCTGTCTCCCCCAATTGGGGGGTAGCCGACATCAAAAAAAGAAACAATAAGGGGATTACTTTGCTCTATGGGCAATGACGAGTGAGCTAGCGACCGTTCAGATGGCACTGCTGGAGTGCCACAGCCCATCCTCCCGGATCTTCCACAACCTGTATCGCTTCATAACTGCCAACTCTAATACTGCCCCCTACCATAGGGCTACCTCTGTTAGATGCAGCCCCGTGGTAACAACAGATGCCCATCAGAGCTGCGTCACAATTGCTCGCCACTCACTCCTATTCCTAGCACACTCACTTGCTTCCCTCACATCCATCCTCCTATCATTCAGGGCTCTCTTTACTCCATCCATCCAGCCAAACCTAGGCCTCCCTCTAGCATTTCTCCCATCAACTCTTGCATTCATCACCTTTTTCAGCAGTCTTTCATCATTCATCCTTTCCACATGGCCAAACCATCTCAGCACATTCATATCTAATCTGGCTGCAAATTCTCTTCTCACACCCGTTCTTGCTCTCACCACTTCATTCCTAACCCTATCCAACCGAAATACACCAATCATACTCCTCAGGCCTTTCATCTCAAACACATTTAGTTTCCGTCCCTAACTTACTTTCATACCCCATAACTCTGATCCATACATCACAGTTGGCACAACCACTTTCTCATACAAAATTATTTTAACATGCATTTACAACCCTCTATTCTTCATCACTCCTTTCACTGCACCCAACACTTTACGTCCTTCATTCACTCTGTGTCGCACATCTGCTTCCACTCCACCACTTGCAGCTAAAACCGAGCCTAAATACTTAAACTGATCAACTTCCTCAAGTGTCTCTCCATTCAACATAACATTCAATCCAGCACCATCCTCATTTATTGTATACCTCATAATCCAAATTCTGACACTAAATGACACAGCTTCTTCTCTGAATCTGCCACCACCACACTATCATCTGCAAAAAGCAACTGATTCAGCTCCCACTCGTTACCATCCCCATCTACCATTCTCAAACCTCGACCACGCACTCGCTCATTCACCTCTCTTACGACTCCATCAATATACAAATTGAACAGCCATGGTGACATAACGCATCCCTGTCTCAGTCCCACACTCACTGGAAACCACTCACTCACTTCATTCCCTACCCTAATACAAGCTCTACGACCCTCATACAAACTCATCACTGCATGCAACAGTTTACCATCAATTCCATATAACCTCAAAACATTCCACATTGCCTCTCTATCAACTCTATCATACACTTTCTCCAGACCCAAAAATGCAAAATACACAACCTTGCCCTTTGCTAAATATTTCTCACATAACTGCCTAACTATAAAAATCTGATCTATACAACATCTACCTCTCCTAAAACCACTCTGCACTTCCGCAATCACATTTTTTGTCTTAACTCTAATCATATTACTCAGTATCCTACCATACACTTTATCTACCACACTCAACAAATTTATACCCCTAAAATGTGTGCATTCATACATACCTCCCTTACCTTTGTATAGGGACTTTATACAAGCAATCACCCATTCCACTGGCACAATTAACAACATAAAGAATATATTAAATACTCTCACTAACCATTCCAATGTAGTCACACCACCTTCTTCCAACATCTCCGCTTTCACACCATCCATTTCAGGAGCTTTACCTGCTTTCACTTCATACAATACCCTTTTCACCTCCTCTCTTATAATCTCTCTCTCATTTTCATCTCCCATTACTGGCACTTGAACACCCCCCCCACTGCCACTATAGCTGCCTCTCTATCTTCCTCAACATTCAGCAACCACTCAAAATATGCTGCCCATCTTTTCCTTGCATCGTTCCTTCTTAACATATGTCCATTCACATCTTGTCTCTTCCATCCTCGATCCACCCTACCTTACTCTCTTCACTTCTTTCCAAAACTTCTATTTATCCTCCTACTAATATCCTGTCCCCACCTAACATTTTCCAACCTCTTCTCTTCCTCTACCGTCCGCTTGGTTTCCACATTTTTCTCTCTATATCTTTCATACTTCTCCCTACTGTTACACTGCAGCCATTCCTCAAAAGCCCACTTTTTCGCTTCCACCTTCATTTTCACCCCTTCATTCCACCACTCTGCCCCCCCCCCCTCATGCCACCTCCAACAAATCTCTTTCCACACACATCACTTGCATGTCCCACAAAACATTCTTTCATCAACCCCCATTCCTCCTCTAACTCCCCAACTTCTCTTTCTTTCACCCTGTCATATTCCACTTTCAACCTGTCCTGATATTCCTGTCTCTTCTCTGGCTTTTTCAACTCTTTCACCCTCACCATTTCCCTTCTACCTCCTCCCACTCTATTTCCCCACTCTTCTGCTACTACCACATTTGCTTCAACCAAAAAATGATCAGACATCCCAGCAGCCACACCCCTAAATGCATGCACATCTTCCACTCTACCAATCATGCTCTTTGCTACCAACACATAATCCATCAATGCTCTTTCTTTCACTCTTCCATTTGCCACTCTCATCCATGTATACTTATTTATTAACTTCTTGAAAAAACTATAACTTATCACCAACTCTTGCTCCACACACAGATCTAACAGTCTCTCGCCACTCTCATTCCCACCTGGTACCCCATACTTTCCTACAATTGTTTCTACATCTCCATCACCCACTCTGGCATTCAAGTCACCCAACACAACTACATAGTTCCTTCTACTCAGACCATCCACACACCTAGTTAACTCATTCCAGAATTCATACCGCTCTTCCTCACTTTCACATCCTGGCCCACACGCACTAACAAAAGCCCAATATTCCCTACCTATCCTAGCCCTCACCCACATCAGCCTAGATGACTCTTCTTTCCATTCCACCATCTTATTTACCATCCATTCACTCAGCAATAATGCCACACCTTCTCTCGCACTTCCCCTTTCAACCCCAGACACCCTACCTGTCACATCACCAAATGCCACTTCTCCTTTTCCTTTCATCTTCGTATCACACAATGCCAATACATCCATCCTCCTCCTCCCAAACATATATCCAATCTCACATCTTTTGCTCTCTATCGTACTACAACCACACACATTTAGACACAAGAAATACGTAATCTCAGTTATGATGAGAGGCTGAGGGAATTAGACTTACCATCACTCGAAGTTAGAAGATTGAGGGGGGATATGGTGACAGTCTTTAAATTCCTTCATGGTTATGATAGAGTGGATAAGATCGATATTTTGATATGGCAGGCTCTAGAACTAGAGGTCATAGTTTGAAGCTTCGTAAGAAAACTTCTTTGCAGGATGTAAGGAAATACTTTTTCAGTGTAAGAGTAGTTGATAATTGGAAATGGCTAAGCGAGGAGGTAGTTAATGCTATCTCAATCCATAGTTTTAAGGACAGGTACGATAAGTATCACTAAGTATAAAATGGAACCGATCAGGAGACGGGAAGATACGAGCTTTGGGCTCTTTCCCGTAAACACAATTAGGTAATCACCCCAAAACTAGAGTTTTGGGAGAAGTTACTCTCCCCTCTACCCCCCTTCTTCTTTGATGTCTCGCGGGAAGTTAATACAAGGGGGGGGATTCCCAGTCCCCTCGCCCAGTCCACCTTTAGTCGCCTCTTATGACACGAAGGGAATACGTTGGGGCTATTCATTGATGTTGTGTACGCCACCACAAAAGACTGAAAAATATTTGAAACAATTAAAATAATCATTTCAATTATTTTCTCGATTCTTATCTGAAGGCAAAGCCAATAGGGTCTCACACATAAACTGGACCAAATATTTATCTGATTAGTTTACATAATTTAGTGTAACTTCTTAACACAGAAATCATTTAACTTCAGAACTCTTCTGTCGAAACGGAAAAGAAGAGAAAAAGAGAGAATGTGTGAGTGGGTGATATGAGTATCACACCTCTTTTTCTGCATTTCTTATTATTTTTTAATGTGATTTTTAATAGATTTTCTCTTGTGCTAATCAAAATTTCGAAAATATAGGAAAAGGTTCATAATTTATTCACTTTGTGTGTGAACTGTCAGAAATAGCAAATAATGACGCTGCTAACAATGTCAACAATAACAACAACAACAACAACAACTACGCGACCTTGTATTTTCATCAGGTGAGAAATTATTATGACATTCAGATGTAAAGTTTGTGGATATTTATCACTGGTTTCCAATGCATTTGATGTAAGTTTGGGGAGGGTTGGATATTTTATTATTTTCTTATTCAATGTTTTTGTTGTGCTTAATGACTATCACCTTCGCAATAATAAAGACCTTATAGTTGTAAATTTGTAGTCATGCGTCTCCATGTTCCCATGTATTTTATGTTTATTGGGAGGTCCGAAGCTAATGTGGACGATACTTGATACTTTATGTTTACTATGAGATGTTTGTTATAATTTTATTTTCTTCGTGCTCCATTGGTTTTGCACTATTTATAATGGCTCTGACCTCCGTACCTTATAGAGTAAATGTTATTGACAGTTTTGTGATTACACATTACAGAAAATATGATGGCCAGTATACAGTAAATACAGATGTAATTTTGTACTTAATTTATAAAAGGTTAAGTTATAAACTGCCGGTACTTTATAGTCTGGTAACTAACGTGAGTCAGGTAACTAAGATTTAAAAATGTTTGATATACCTTAGACTAATGACTACTCAGTAGTTAAATGTCTGAACACAGCTGGTTTAGTATTTACATTCTCGCTCATTTTGGATTAGATTTTGGTAGGGTTATTATGTTACCTCTTACCCATTTAAGGAACGTATTAATGATTGGATTTGTTAATAGTGTGGTTTTAGATATTTTGTCAATATTTTACATTTTCATATTGTATAAATGTAAGCGTTTACTCAGAGGTAATCATCCTACCCAGTACCAATTAAAAAAAAAATGTTCTTTAGTGATCTTCCTCAGAGGCGTTTTTTCTTGTCTGTGAGTATCTAGTGACAGTGTTAGAGATTACAGTATATATTTGCAATGGTACCCCAGATCAGTGGATACATTTCTAGGTATTATTTCTCTGTTACGTTATGTTCTGTTTGATAAGGTTATAATTAGATGTTGGTGGTTTGGTTACTCACTTCTATTGGAAACCAAAATTTTCACCTTTCTCCCTATCGTAAACTTCGAAAGCGATATAGTAGAGCCGTTTTAATCAAAGTTAATGTATGGGAATTGAGAATGGCACTTATTAGACAAACTTCGTTTTCATAGTTTCTTTAAAGCTTAGTCATTTCAGGTGAGTGTTCACCTGCTTGAAAATTAATAGCTTTTGTAGCCAGTGCTTTAATAATTAATGCAGTTTCCAAATAATTGTATATTAGTTTTAAAATTGTATGAATGATGCCATATCCCACTGGAGCCAGCACAGAGCCATAACAAAATAAGAAAGGGTATACAGCAGGATTTCATCATACCTTGCTCATCGTCACTTTTTCATCAAGTCTTTGGCAAGAAAAAAAATGTTCACAGATACTATGATTCCCATGCATTTACTTTCTTAGCCATTTTAGTCGATTCATATGGCACATAGGGATTCTTAGTGAGGTATTCTTTATCCATCACCTGGGATATATATTTTTAAAGACTTATCATTACAGGCTTAGATGGATTATGTTTTGTTATAGGTAACTAACTCTCAGTTGTTTTTTGCAGTATACCTGAGGACAAAAAAGTTTTCTTAATAAATTTATATGATATTTTTTCAATATGATATGTCTTACAGCAATTTAGAAGTATCATTTTATTTTGAAATATTAAATGCTATATTAATATTGATTATGCACTAAAAGAAGTGATACCAGTGTTAAGCACTTAGAATGCTGAAGAATCCTATTTTATTGGTATTATACTCGTATATATATAGTTAATAGTACAGTTAACAAAAGTTTTGTTTTACATACTAGTAACCCAGAATTAGTTGTCACCTTAACAAAGCAATTTTTTCAGGGTTATTCCAATGCAAGAAACAACATATTATCTAGCTTGCTTGTAATCATAGACATGCCCTCCTTTAAAAACATGAATTGTAGCAGTACAACTTAATCTTCAGGTAACGATACATCACTGCTGGAACATGTCATGTCACTTGTTGAAATGTCTTGATTTGAGTAAAGATGATGAAGAATGCTCAGAAGACATTGAGTCTTGTGAAGAGGAGAGTGCTAATTCTCCTAATGCGTCAGGAAATTTGGACAGTGCCATTGAGGAGTGTGAAGAGTCTCCTCAATTAGGTTTGTTGTTTGTAATTTATTCTTAATTGCAGGTGTAAGGGAAGTCATCCAACCTTAATTCCCTTGCTTCAAAGTATCTGTGTCCACCTCCATTCAAATGAGCATCAATAGTGAGGCATAAAACGACAAACAACAACACAAAATATTAAATTTCTTATAGGATAAGTTAAGAGAAATGCCAGAAGTTTTTATGGTTAGGCTTCCTTTGAATGATGGATTTATATAATTCACATTTAGCAATAGAATAATAAGTATTCATAATGTATACTCTCTCATTTTCTTTATAAGTAATTAGTAATGACTGTACGTCTTGGATGCGACATATTAGGATCTTGTAAAGAAGAATAACCCCAGGGTGCTCTAGGGTTAATCATATTAACAAGGGAATTCACATAATCTAACTTAACCAAACCATATCCAAGTTAATTTAACTTTATATGAGGTTCTGGGTGCTACTCAGCTGTGCAAGATCCACATATGATATCTTATGCGACTTCTAAGATGTACAAAACTTATATAATTATTAAATCTTTTTTTGTGCTTTGACATTCATCTTAAATGGATGTTTTTTTTTAGCATGAAAGGAAGAGAGAGTCATATGCCTTCATTCTAATGTAAAATAATACGCAGAATACTGTTTTGTTGTACAAAGAAAGTTTTTTGTCAACAAAACTTGTATGTAGATGCATGGCTTCACATGCCATGTCAGATATCTAAGATGGTGTTAACTTAGTTCCACATATGTATATTGTACAGTCTTACTGTTCAAACACGAGGAGCATGCTTTAATTTCAAATGAATACTCCCAGTTTTTAAATAGAAATTGAAAGTATCTTAATTACAGCCAAAACCGTTAGTAAAAATATTTTGCATAGTGCTGATTTTCATTCCGTCTTGATGTTCCTGTATATTATGAAAAACTTCAATTGAAACTATTCTATGGACAGTTATCATCATATCTTTTGGCTTCATGTTAAGGATCGCAACAGTGGATCAGTCGTCCCTGTATCATGCTATCCCCTGAATCCTCCTTTGTCACACCACACATCCTCATCTCCCTCACCTCATCCATAACCCTTTGCTATGGCCTACCTCTTTCCTTCCTCCCTTGCACATCAATCCTCAGCATTGTATTCCCAGCATATCCCTCATCGGAAGATACTCAAACCATCTCATTCTTGCCTTTTCACTATGTTCCCAAGCCGACCTACTTGCCTTATCTCTCTAATATACTCATTCTCTATCCTGTCCATCCATAACACACCCAAAGAAAACTTCATCATCTTCAACTTTGCCACCTCCAGCTCTGTGGGCAGTCGCAATTTGAAATAACTGTCCAGTCAAATAGAATAACCTTCAGTTGCAACACAGCAAGGAAGGCTTTCGTTTTTATATAGCATTAGATTTTTTCCAAGAATATTTGTGTAATTATACACTTAATTTGGAGTAAAACTTTCCGCTCTTTTTCTTATTTTGTTGAAGCTATTCTACTTGACACCGCGATAAGTTGGTGGTTAGAGTATTCGACTGGGAGGTGATAAACCTGCAATGGAACCCACTGTGGGGCATTATGAAGGGCATCCACCTAAATTCATCATCTCTAGTCTGTCAACATATACACCCAGAATGGGGATGAATCGTGACAATTAGAATATAAAAGAAAAATATGAAACTATTCTATTGAGACCTATTTTGCTTTCTCATTGCATTGTTAACAGCTTTTTTGTATAACTGTATAATCATATAGTAATGTTTTATTGCTACAGTGTATAGTTTTGAAATTATAATATTTTTTGAATTTACGTCATGACTATTTCAAAATAACTGATCTTAGATTGTTACTGTGGTATTCTTCTTGTGTTATATGAAACTGTCTTTTTGTTACTCTATTTCTTTTTTCTTGTGTGTTACAAGAAACCACGACTTGTAGAATACAATGAAATATTACTTTTGAAATAATTGAATTTGCTACTTAGTAATATTCTTACAAATTTTGTTCATTGGTATCATAAATTTTGCCTTACCACTCCATTTCTCATGAAATATTCCAGCAAAAACCCAGGATTCAAGAAACTCATATACCCCTTTGGATGTGAAAAAGAAACGTATGCCCACTACACTGACAGTCAACAGTGAAAGAACCATAAGTCTGCAGAGGAAAACTGTGTTGTACGGACAAACACCAAAGGCCATATGTCGGTAATTACTACATTCAAACAACATTTTCTATTACTGTGTTGCAAATATAGTGATGTTTGACAAAAAATGCAAGTTGGAGTAGGGTATATTAGAGCTCTTCTGCCTCTTGTTTTTTTCCATTGCCACTGCTAATTTTGGCAGGGTATGATGTTTTGCCATTTCGTGTGGCAATTAGTCCACACACAAATGAGGGTTGACACAGACAGGTTGTAGCTGGTTACTTAAGGCTGGATGCCCATTCTAATGCTCCCGGGCATAGCAAGGAGGCATGTTTAAAAAACTATACTTCATCATCACATTTAATATAATGTTAATTATTATATGACATAAATTTCTGTTTTATGTACATTTAATCTACTTGCCATGACATAAATCTATTTTTTTTCTTTTTCTTTCTTTTACTACTCCTTATCCCACATCTATGTGGAGTTTTGATTCCTGACTAGGTGTCACCTTAATCATCTGTTTTGCATCTGATCGTTTCTCAGCCCTCTCTCCCTTAAATCCTCATACACTCAAACCACCCGACTTTGCTATGGCTTTCCTCTTTTCCTTCTACCCTCATCTTCCATCCTCATCACTTTCTTGCCACATAGTCATCATATCACGACAGTCTCCTTTTTTCGCATTTCCTTTGAAATTTCATAAATCTAATTTCCTTGTTGAGCAAAGTGTGCAGTATAGGAACTATTAGATGTTATTAGCATTTTGTCTTTCTTTAACCTTCTTGGCCAATATCTTGTCAGTTTTGAAAACAAGTTTCATTCTCAGTATTTTACCCTTTTTATAGAATAGCCTTATGGTCCTTGCGTGTTGTAAGAGCCGGCTAAAAATGATAGAGGAATGAAGGCTACCAGTTTCTCTGTCATCGGTATTTTTTTCATACAAAACAGCTGGGAGGAGAAGTAAGGATGGTCAGAACATGTTCAGTAGGCCGGCAACCTTACATCTTTTACTACACTTGTGGCTATCCTGCAGAGCTCTGCGAGTTTAAATCCTTGACTGAAGCTATGTTAAATATATCTCTAAACTAAGATTCTGTTGTCTATTCTCATAAAAACTGACACCTTTTTCTCTAATACAGGCATCAGTTGCAAGATCTTGCAGAATGGAATGGAATGAGTGTTGAGGAATTTGTAAAGAAGATTTTAGCAGGAAGTTCACTTGACAATCTAAGATATCTACGTCAGTTTCACACTTGCAAGGAGCCGAGTCTGTCACTTTTATTTGATGAACTTGAGGGATGTAATTTAGGTAATATTGATATGTCTGGCACCAATAAATCTAGACGTGTTCATGCACAATTAAGTTGTGTAGACAATTTAATTAGGTTTGATATTAGTAATTCTAGACCAGTCCAAGCACAGAAAAGAAATACAGACAACTTAGATACGCCTTGTCCCAGTAACCCCAGACCTAGTCATTCACACTTACATTATACAGATAATGTTGATAAGCCTCTTACCAGTAACTCCAGATTTGCTCATACCCAGAAAGGTACTTCAGAAAGTAATTTTGCATTAAGAAAACAAGAATTGGCAAAAGGTTGTGCTAATTCAAAAACCTTTGCTCCCGAAAATGAAGATATATTTCCTGAAACAGAAGCTAATTATTTTCATATACCTACTGTCCCTGCTCATGAGTTGCATTTTCCTCGACGAAAAGCAATGAAGAGATTAACAAATAAACCTAATCAATTAGCTAGCAAGTATGCAAAAAGAACTGTAATTCCAGAGTCAGATAATGATTCTGATTCGGATGATTCTGTTAGAGTGCTAAGCAGTAATTCTGAGTCGAAAGAATCTAAAAATTATATCACAGATATTCCCTCTATTCATGCAGAGAATGATAGTTCTTCAGTAAGTAATTTATACCAGTCTTCTGCTTCTAGCGATGTTTTTGATCCCTTGATTAGAAGTGAAATTAGAGAAGCTATGATTATTACAGTACCCGATTCAGACTGCAAGGATCACAATAGTTTTTTAGATGGATTACTCTTTGATGAGCATCATTTAATTGGTGCTCCTATGTCATCATCAGCTGCTTATCTTGGCAGAGTTTCTAACAAAAGTAATGATATGGAGCGGTCTTCTATAATTTATAGTGGAAATAATATAGCAAAAGCACATAGACATGACTTGAGTCAAAACTGTGATTATGAGAAGAACAGAAGCATTTACAACTGTGATAAAAATACCTCAAGATTAGTAAGACAGAGTAGCAGTTGTTACAACAGAATTTTAGACAGGATGTTATGTGATGAGTCCTCTGATGCTGATCCTTCCAGTGATAGCAATATTGGCAACATAGAAAGATATGATATCGTAAAAAATAATCAACCAACTCTCTCCTCTTCAAACTTTGATTATGATAAAGTCGAGTATCCAAGCAGAGCGAATATTGATGGAGGTCTTTGTAATGAACCCAGAACCACCTCTTCTGAATCGCGCTACAAAAGCGTACTGACCGACCTACTCGATTCCTCTCCTGATATCTCTTCGGGAGAGAGTAGCAAAGAAAATTTATCTCCCCTGAGCAGAAGGATATTAAGTAGTGTAGAAAGAATTGAGACTTCAAGAAGTTCAGCTAATATAGACAAATGTACACCATCCTCCCAAGAATTATATAGCTCTCTTTGGCATACATTAGACAAGAGTTTAGAATATTAAATTTTACTATTTACTGAAGGGAACTTTTGGTCGTTATTTTTATATGATAATTATTATCATTTATGTAATAAATGATACATACATTCCTGTAATATCAAAAACATTTGATAATTTTAAGAGTGCTCTTGAAGTTTAAATATTGGTTGACATTTTTCTCTAAAAGAAAATAGACATGTTATATTATTTGATAATACGTATAGGGAACACTCTTTTGTATATGTAAATTAGAAGTTTACCTTTTATATTATTTGATAATAATTATGAGGTGCACTCTTTTATCTCTGTGAGTTAAATTTGTCATTACTCTTAATATTATTTGCTAATAAATGCAGCAAACACTCATTTATATCTGCAAGTTAAAAGTCTTTATACGTGTTATATTATAATAATTATAGAGAAGACTCTTTTATATCTCTAAGCTAAATATGTATATATGTATTATATAAATTATATCTGAATTAAGTGTGCTTACATATATTATTTTATAGTTATTATAGGAAATACTCTAATATCTATAAGTTAAATCATGTATATGTAGTATATTATTTTATAATTAGTATAAGGAGCATTCTTTTGTATCTGTAAGTTGAAAGTGTGTTTACGCATTATATTATTTGATAATAACAACATATCTGTAAATTGAAAGTGTTTATCAATTATTGCTCTACCCTATAGACTCACAACCTTAAATGAGGTTGATTTTTACTTATTTTCCATTTTCTCTTTCAGCACAATACCATTTTTGTTATTAAAAAGTATTAATCACGAATGTATTAAATTGACACTCTTGGTACTTTTATTTAGTTTTGACAAGTTGCTGCGTTGAGCACTGCTTTGATCTTGTAGGGATTGAGTATGTTTATATATGTTATCATATTTTTTTTATTATTCTTCCGTTGGTTATGATCATCCTGCTGACTACTGGGAAAAGGCTACATATTTTTTGTTTTAATGTGATGCCATATTCAGCTAAATTCGGCGTGTCATCGCTTTCAGATATTGCAACAAAAGAAATTGTACTATCTCTGTGTGATGTTTGTGTCCTTTATGTTGGTGCAGAAAGAATGTCTAACTTGTATTCCTTGTGTATCATAAGAGTCAACCGTAAGGGATAAGGGAAAGTAAATCGAGTGATATCCAGCCTCCCCGATATTTTTTTTTTCTGCTTGCCATGTAACACCTTACATGAAAGATGAGGAAGGAAAGGGCATAGTTCCTATCCCATTGCACCATCATATCGTAAACCTGCTGCTTCTTGTTCTGTTATGGCCAACTAACTCGTTTTAGTGAAATGAAACATTGTGGAAACATTTATATTTTAATTTGATTCCATATTGTAGTGGAGCTAGCTATGGCCTTAACTTTACAATGAGGGAATTGGCTAGGTGATCAAAGCCTTTCACAGCTTCTCATGCCTTGTGAAGGCCAAAGCTTGGAAGCTGCAGTTTGACCTATTTTGCTGCTGCTCTTGTAATGTACTTGGCATATTCTTCCGATTTGCACCTCAGGGAGGATGATTCAGTAACATAGTGCCAACTCAGGTCAGACTAGGGATTAACAACAACAACTAAAGAATATAATGGGAAGTAGCAGGGCTTTATCATACTCTTGTAAATCATATACTGTACTGTATATGTAACCTGGTATTACATCATTGAATTGCGTTAATTAATGAATCTATAGGAAACTGATCTTGTAGTAACAAAAAATCTCAGAAATTTTGCTGTCAAAAAAGACAAAAGTGAGGGAACGCTTATTATTAAATGGATTTGTTTATTAATTTTTAATAATATACGGGTGAATAGTTCAAGTTCAGACCCGAGTTCAGTCTTTACATGAATTTGGATTACCTGTGTAAAAAAATCAGTTGTCACCCGAATTTGGCATTTCTAAATACTGAAATCCCAGAACGTAAACACTGATTCTTAATTTTATAAAGATAAATTATATCTACTTATGTATAATGCAGTTATCTTTCTTTTTATTACACACACATATATATATCTTGATATTTCTCCAGTGATAAGGTGAGAATATGGGTAATTTTAAATTTTTATGTAACTTAGAGTTGCTGAAGAGTATTAACTAAAGTGTGGACACCGCAAGTATGGTGAGGTTGTACTTTAACACCACCATTTTTGGCCAGTGCAACCCTTGGTTTTGACCCTTTATTTCAGCATTTCCCTACAAACCTGTGAATTTTGAGATTTCACTTAGTGCCACGTACTAATGATTACACGACATACATTTCGTGATTGTCTGTCATAGGGATGATACTAGAAAAATTTTTACTTTCACACCCTCCCCGTGAGTGATATGAAAATAAGAACATAAGAACATAAGAATAGAGGACACTGCAACATGCCTACTGGCACACACGAGGCAGCTCCATTTTTGAATTGTATTTTCAGCATGTCTAACGTATTCTATTCTACTCTACTTATTTATTCTATTTTTCTTTTTATGATTTTTCGAATAAGCACTAACCTATTCATACCCACCCTACCTCTGTCATATGTCTATCTAATCTACATTTGAAGGTGTCTAAGGTATTGGCATTTACTATCATACTAGGAAGCTTGTTCCATGCATCAGCTACTCTATTACCAAACCAATTTTTACCAATTTCCCTTCTGAACCTAAATTTATCAAGCTTAAATCCATTATTACGAGTTCTGGTTTGATCATGAATTTTTAAAACTTTATTAATATCTCCCTTGTTAATCCCTTTAAACCATTTATACACTTCAATCATATCCCCCCTAACTCTTCGCCTCTCTAGAGAATGTAGATTAAGTTTTTTTAATCTGTCCTCATATGGTAGATTTCTGATATTGTGTATCATCTTGGTCATTCTTCGCTGCACTCTCTCCAAGGATTCAATTTCCATTCTATAATAAGGTGACCAGAATTGCACAGCATAATCTAAATGGGGCCTAACTAATGCAAGATAGAGCTGCAAAATAACTTTTTCCGTCCTATTGCTAACGCTTCTTGAGATAAATCCTAAAATTCTGTTTGCTTTATTTCTGACTGCTGTGCATTGCTCTCTTAGCTTAAGACTACTACTCACAAGAACTCCCAAATCCCTTTCACACTGAAAACTCATGATTTCATGGTTATTTAGCTTATAACTAGTATTGTCTTTTATAGTACCCATTTTAACTACTTTACATTTTTCAACATTAAATTCCATTTGCCATTTGTCCGACCATTCAGATAATCTATTTAGATCTTCCTGTAAAGCATGAATGTCTTCTTTTCCATTTATAGTTCTACCTATTTTAGTGTCGTCTGCGAATTTACTTAGGTTACTACTGATATCCGAATCCAGATCATTTAGATATACGATGAATAATAGGGGACCCAGTACCGAGCCTTGTGGTACCCCGCTAGTAACCGAGCCCCACTCTGATTTCTCTCCATTTATGCAAACCCTCTGTTTTCTGTCTTTTAACCATTGTTTGATCCATCTGAGCACAGCTCCTCCTATACCATGAGCTTCCAGCTTTTTAACTAATCTTTTGTGAGGAACTCTATCAAAAGCTTTGCTAAAATCTAGATATATTGTATCATATTCTTTGCCACAATCTACTGCCTCGTAAACTTCTGCATAAAAAGACAGTAAGTTTGTAAGGCACGAAAAACCCTTAAGAAACCCGTGTTGTGAAAGTTTTATCAGTCTGTGTAATTCTAGATGTGCCCTTATTTTATTTGCAATTATGGATTCTAGAATCTTACCCACTGTTGACGTTAAACTTACCGGCCTATAATTATTCTTTATAACACGTTCTCCTTTTTTAAATATTGGTACCACATCTGCCAATTTCCACTCCATGGGTACCGATCCTAATTTTATTGAATTATTAAATAATGCAGTTAGAGGACAACTAAGCTCTTCCTTGCATTCCTTTAATATTCTAGCATATATTCCATCAGGTCCCGGAGATTTATGAGCCTTTAATTTATCTATTTCTTTTATTACCTCCTCTCTCGTAATATTTATTGAACTAAGTATATTATCGGGACTGTCTCTGTAAATGGATTCTATTTCCGGAATATTTTCCAAGTTTTCATTTGTAAATACAGATAAGAAATAATCATTTAAACATGTACACATCACTTTATCGTCATCTGTGATATGGCCATTGGCTACTTCAATTGGTCCGACTTTTTCCTTAAATTTTGTTTGATAATGTTGATAAAACCCTTTAGGATTTTCTTTAGCTTCTCCTGCTATTCTAACTTCGTATTTTCTCTTCGACTCTCTAACTATCTTTTTAACTTCCCTGTTTAACTGTATATATTGCTGCCTCACCTGCTCTTCACCTCTTTTTAGTTTCCTGTATATTCCTCTTTTAATACCTATAAGATTCTTTATTCTATTGTTCATCCATTTAGGGTCATTTTTTCTTGATCTGCAATGTTTCATGGGAATATAGTCTCTCTGACTATTCTTAAGAGTCATGACAAAATTGTTATATTCCTCATCCAAATTTATATTAACTGACGGACTGCTGTTCTTTCCTGTGAGAGAATTTAATGTATTGATCTTATCTTGTGATAATCCTTGGCATGTGGTACTCAAATTTCGGGGTAATCCGCTACCTGAGACCTGACCTGCTGGATTAACTACCCACATCTGTACACCAGAAATCCCTTCCCATACCTCATTAGATAATTTAGTTTTTAAGCCCTCAAAATCTCCTGCTCTAAAGTTTGGAACAATATTCTTATTTTCCTTTATAGTTTCCTTGAAAATTATGTTAAATCTAATGGAATCATGGTCACTGTTGCCCAATTTTTCACCAACTTCTAAATTTGTAACCATATTCTCTCTATTACTAAGAACTAAATCTAGTGTATTCACCCCCCGTGTTGCTTCATGTACATGCTGAGAAAGGAAATTGTCTTCTACTACTTCCAAAAACTCCTTAGAGCTACTATCACCTGTTATGGTTTCCCAGTTAATATGTCTAAAATTAAAATCGCCTACAATGCAAACTCTATTTGCCCTGGTAACTTTAGAAATTTCATCGTATATAACTTGCGACTCCATATCGTCTAGATCAGGTGGTCTGTAGACTACTCCTACAACTAGACTTTCTATATTATTTTTAATTTCAACCCATAAGGTTTCTGAATTTAGATTTGTCTTAATTCCAGACTTAATGCAGCTTCTGAGGCTATCTTTAATATACATAATTACCCCTCCCCCTCTTCTATCTGCACTACGAGCAGCATTATAAAGTTTATATCCTGTAATTATGTACTCAGCTTTAAGGTGTTTGCTTTCTAAATTAATCCAACTTTCACTAATGCATATTATATCCGGTCTCTCACTACATACTATGGCTCTCAGTTCTTCTATCTTGTTACCTAAACTACGGCTATTTGTATAATATACTTTTAAATTTTCTCTAGCTTTACCCTTCTTGTGGCTATTCTTTTTGTTAATATTTGTTCTATGTAACAAATGGTTCTTATCCTTAGACTCCCAGTTATTTGACCCACTATTTACTGAATCCTTGATGACTAATTTCTCTGCACAAGTATTATTCATTTCATTATTTGTGTCTAACAAAACCCCCCTACCTCTCTGTCTATCATACCAGCCAATACCGAGACACCTGAATTAGAAAGATGCACTCCATCCCTTGCATACATATGCTTACGACTAGTGAAGTGATCCCACCCGTCTATAAAACCTATATTATTCTCCCGACAGAAGACTTTCATCCTAGCATTTACTCCTATAGCTCGAGACCACCACTCTGAACTTTGGCTAAGCCTAGGGAGAATACCACACATCACAGGAACTGCACCCCTTTTCCTGTCTTATACAAGACATTGAAAAATAAAATCCAGTATAACAAGGGAAGGTAAAATTGCATTATAGGACCACCTCTATTTTCCAATTGAAATAAATTATTTTATCTTATCTCTTAGCCAGGAAGGCTTTAACCTAACCTAACTTAACCTGAGTAACGGGCGGCTACAGCAACTCTCCACTTACCAGAAACCCAGTGATTTTTAACTAACGGTTAATTTTTCAGAGTGAAGGACTAATTTTCGGAGCAAATGAAGGTCAGATTCGCTTAAAACACATAAAAAACTAGCAGAAAACCTTTATTTCAACTGGAAAACAGAGGTGGTCCTATAATGCAATAATACCCAAGGAAATTGTTTTGTAATTGTGAGTAATGTACTTATTTTATTGAAGATCATAAACTGAAGCTTAATGTTTTAATGAAAATATTAGCATTTGTGTGACATATTTATCTTGGACCATCAGTGAACTGCAGGAAAACTTTTGCATATGAAAAAATGATCATAGAATTAGTTGCCCAAACTAATAAAGCAATGAGGAGATGATATATAGCATAGGTTAGGCTGTCATAGGGGCTGTATAGTTATGCTTTTTGTTAATTTGCCTTTTATTTGTTACTATTAATCACCATTCGAATGGAGGTGGACACTGACAGGTTGGAGCTGGGGCATTAAAGCTAGATGCCGTTTCATGCGCTATACCATCAAAAATACGCTGAGATATTGGAATGTGTCAAGGAAGATGTACAGTATTAATACCAGCTTTGTATATTGTCAGGAATGGCATCACATGAGTTGGATATAAGATTGGGTGAAGATGATGAAAGCAGATGCTGCTGTTGCTTGGCTGGTTGTTGCCTGTGTAGGATTGTGTTTCTTGGTACATACTGTAGAGATCCGGTTTTACGTCACGGACGCCCTTTTCTGTTAAGGGTTAAGACGGTGTCTTCCTTTGAAGAACTTTGGTTTTGGCAGTGCAGCCATTACCCTTAGTGAATACTCTTTTTAACCTCAGACCATTGCGGGTCTCGAACGACCTAAAAAATCAAAGGCGCAAACACTACAATCCAGCCACTGGTGCATACTGTAGTGTGCTGTTATAAATGATGACAGTACAGAATGTAATAGAGAACCCAATTCCTGCATATGTCTTAGGGGCTAAGGTGATTATTAAATCCAGTAGACCCAGACCATATTGTTAAAACAAGATGTACCTTTTAAGAGTATAATATTCAAAAGACAAAATGAGAAAACTTGTTGAGGGAATGTTTCATGTATCGCAGACAACCCTAAGAGTAAGTGTTGTGGTGTTTTTGAAAGATGTCATAACACGATGGAAATGTAGGTAATATATTTTAGTAATAGTGTGCCTTGAGGGTGTGATGAATCCATCGTCTACGTGATATGTTAAGATTTAAGGAAACTAGAAATATTAAAATAACTTTTTATGATGGAATACCAATCTAGTATCATGAGAGTATTCATGGATAGTTATCAGAGTTGATATGTCCATTTTATAATGGGATGTCCCATGGGGATGGAATTATCAAGATTATAAATAGGTAATTGTTGTAATACATTAAAAGTAAGGTCCAGCTTAGTAGCTTTTTCTTGTGTGATGTTTTTTGGAGACCTTTGCTGTAGCAGTTTTTACATGCTGTACTCTTATATATAAACAATATGGCACTGCTGTAAAGACTGTAAGAAAAGACAATGGAATAAGATTTTTATTTTATTGCATATATGTGTTTCTTAGTCATCTTTTATACATTCATCTGTTTTTTATTTGATTTGATCTAACAATCTTACATATAATGACTGCAGTTCTAGTAATGCTGAATCAAAGCACATATTCGCTCACCAAATGACTATTCCTTTTCAACTTCATTTCACTCCGTGTGTGAACACGCCCATCTTTCTTCTTACAAGCTTACTATCAGTATCCTGTCTTTTCCTTACTCACTCCACTAACATGCAGATTCAGAGACCCACAAGTGAGAGGGTTATTACTTTTGAATTGGATTTAATTTAATTCTTATGACAACTTCACTTCCTGGGGGAATTGGTATACTATACTTGGACTATTCAGTATTTGGTCATTAATCTCCGATGATGAACTCCTACATTTTCAGATACATCAGCAAGCAGAGCCTCTGAAATGTCAAAGCTCATTAAGGACTTTAAATCCTTGCATCTATTCAGTTGTTGTTTATATGATAAAAGAAAAAACCGTAACATGTAGTTATTATTTTTCCACTGTGTGTTATTTGCTCTTATAAATATTGGAAAACTCAATAAAGTTGTGATGGAAAATTTTATAGTAAGCCTATGCAGAAGAGCAAAAATAAAGGGATCTCATGTGCAACTTACTAATTAGCTGATGTTTGCAAAGACGGAATGCTATGAAGCTCACAAAGTAATTGATAAAAACTTGCAAAAATGGATTTTGAGGTCTTAAGTGATGGGCAGAACTTGGCTTTTATGTGCAGTGTTTGCAGTAAGACATTTTCTTACAAAATTGATTTGGACAGCCATGCTGTCGTTCATCATGAAGAAAAGACCTTCATGTGCGACATTTGCAACAAGGCTTTTAGTTCAAGACGAGGGTTAGAAAGGCACTCTGTAGTCCACACGGGCGAACGACCTTTTGTGTGTTGTATTTGTTGTAAGGCATTCAGTTTCAAGCACACTCTGAAACAACATTACTTAACTCATAGTGGAGAAAGACCTTATGAGTGTGATGTGTGCAATAAAACTTTTGCCAAGAGGGCCAACTTGATCAGGCACACTGCCATTCACAGCAGAGCAAAACTCTACTTTTGCAAGTTATGCAACAAATCCTTTGCCCATAAAGAGTACTTGAAAAAACATTTGTTGACTCACACTGGGCAAAAACCCTTCGTATGTGGAATTTGTGATAAAAAGTTCACTGTCAAAGACAACATGAGGAGACACTTCAGACTGCATGAGATTGAAGGGCCTCATATTTATAATTGTAGTAGTTGTCTCAAATTCTTTTCAGAAGAGTGTTTAACAAAGCTTGACAATCCCGATGAAAGTGAAGAGACGATATATTCTTGTTACAAGTGCAATCATCTATCCGGAAGCCTAGACCGAAATCCCTGTTATGTTGCAGGAAAGGAGGGTTCTGTCTCTGACTGCAACGATGTTGAAAACATGAGCAGGTCTTCTGATTCGGAGGAGAATTTGAATGCAGTTTATTTTATTGAAAATGTCTATATAAAAGAAGAATGTGAGGAAAGTATGCAGGAAGATGATGCAGCTAATTTAGAAAACTCTGGGAGTACAGCAAAGAGGCTCTCCTCTTTAAAGGAAGAGCATAGTCATGATGGAGATGAAATACACAGTGATAGTCCAAAAGAAGACAAAAATAAAGGGGAAAAGGATTAACTGCAGCAATTGATATGATCTAACAGAAACGGATTAAAACCTGAACATGAGATATGGCTATTCTTAAAGGACTGAGTCATAGTAAATTCCAGATAAAAGATTTTCTGTGGTCACTTTATCTTTTGTCTGTTTAAATTACATTGATGACCCTTCATCTCACTGTATGCTTGCTGCAGTTGTGTTACTTCTTAATATTTAGAAATTTTTGTTTAAAGAAAAATGGTACCTCGTTTAGATTAACATTGCCTCTTGCTAAAACAAGTGCTAAGTATACAATTTGTTGAATGTTGAAATGTGAATAGTTTCGTCGATTAAGATTTTATTGGATTTAATTAAAATTGAGTCTCTAAAGACATTGATTTATACTAATGTGCTGTTGAGTTTTGTTAAAAATTCCCAACTCGGTAAAAGAAATAGTTATCAATAACTACAGAATGCTGTATTGTATTAATCTTGTAATAAATTTCAAATTTCTTTATGGCTCTTTTTATCATATTTTTTATTTATAAGTAATTAATATTTTGATGTGCATATAAGACAGGTTAGTATGATTGATTGGTTAATGCACCATTAATTAAAAAATATTTCCTGATAGGGTGTCTGAATGGGTAGGCGTATATGATAATGCAAGATATTGTTTTTTCTATTTTAGGCCTTTTCACTAACCTGATTACTTAGTGTAGTTCGTACCACAACTACCCTGCAATTTTCAACTGTCTGCTCATTATTCCTTCTGAATTTTAAGGGGCTAGGAGGTGACAGATACTACTTCTTTCCCTTTCACAGGCCCCTATTTGCGTATTTGCTATCTATTTGGGAAGACATATATGATATTGTTCTTGTTATTGTTGTAGATATGCCACCTTAGTGGAAGGATGGCATATAATGAGACATATGCTATGCAACATTACATTTCTCAAAGCAAGATATATAATTTTTAAGTTGTTTTCATGCATTTCCTTTTTCAGCACAGTAGTATCTTTGAAGGATCGTAATGGTAGAATGAAAAACTTGGGACGTGACAGCTCTGCATTGGAACACAGAGGGGCGATGGGAAGGGTATCCTGTCTTGATTCCCCATCTTCAATTCATTTATGCTCATCCGCAATCAGGGACTCATAGTGACATAAAAAAAGTATTACTTCTGAAGCATTACTTCATAGCATTTACATAAAAGGAACATGTGCAGCTTTCAAATAAATTATGTTCAGATAATTTCACTCTACCAAGGTAGATGAGAACTTCATATGAATGGTAACTTCTATACGAGATATATAAGCTATGCATAAACAGCAGCTGCTATCCCCCTTGTAAAGGAGGTGGCCGACTCAGATCACGCATATTTACCAGCAGCTAATATATCTCATTCACTCTTAGCTCTTAGGTATAAAGTGCTTTCACACTTCCCATCACCACCCTGCTTAGGTCATCCACAAGGTAAGTGGACAATCATCTCCTGTCATGAGTCATTACAGCCGCGGCTTGTTTTTCCCCATTGCTTCATCTCAAGACAAACCCCTCACATGCGCCAGTCCCAGTTTGATGTGCTAGCAGGTGCAAGAAATTTCTCTGGCCCTTGTTACATCATATAAATGCATATTGCATACTTAACATATGGAATATGACTTCCTCTTGGCTACGAAGTCATTCTTTGTGGAACGAGTGAATATAACAAGAAAAAGGTTATTTTGGAGATATCCTGTAAAAATGGATAAAAATCATGCACTGAACAAGATAGTGCTTGATGCATAATATTGGCATGTTGTAAACCTAAGTGCAGAAGCTAAAACCATTTTTGCTTTTATAAATTTACATTACATGCACCAACGGCTTTATAGAAATGATATGATTCACTATATATGCAATACCATACTAAGTGCTGTACTAGCACAATGAGTTCTCTTTAATGTAAGTTCATTATATAATTTCTTCACAAAAAACAAACATTACTTAACATCCATAATTAACCACAAATTAGGTTACATTACTCGAAATAAATACTGTATAATAATTTATCACAATTTATTCCCAAAAACATTCATTTATATATATGGATGGTGCAGTTGAAATAAAGAGTCTGAAACAATATAGTATCAATACATAACAGCATCGCCAAAATCTGTGACAAGTTTTGTATGAAACTTTCAAATACAACTGGCTAGCTATTGCTTTGTCATTGTTTTAATGTCCTCTACCCTTTTGGAATGCCACACTAAAAAGGACCATTAAAAAAAGTCCTACAGCTCTCCTTGTTAAAGCATGTACTCATTACATAAACTACATCTTTCACTATACCCTGATTTTGCTGCCTCTCGTACTCTTCAAACTATCCTTTCTAAGCAGAGTAGGTCTCAACAAAGTCACCTATGTCAGAGGTAGGTTAATAAATCACATATCCAGTGCCGAATGTTATTGAACACTGGGAAGAGTTTTTTTTTTATCAATATGTCATCTACCTTGCAGGCTTCTCATTGCTTTTGCCTTTTTCCTGTCAAACCTTGTTTTAATATAAGCATATTGTAAAGATCTATATATCCACGCTCTGTGTTGTAATCTGATAGGATATTATTCCATGTCATTGTTTTCACAGTACTGGAAAAGGTTGGAAGACTTTAAAACCATTATCTTCCTCATATCAAGGTTAATATTCTTTACATTACATCACTGTTTAAAACGCAATTGGAGAGAGAGCTTGCGCACTGGAAATATGATAGGAATATAATCGGGCTCCATGCTATCTCTGTCCTTTACCTTTGCTTTTCATTAGAGACCTTAAAACTTTAAGATTTCTCTCTGATTTATCCCAAACTGTTATATATTAATGCATGGCTGTTCTTTAGAATTTAAAGCTCCCATCATTCTTTGAATCTGTTTCCGCCAGTGTTTACATCTCTTAAAATCGATGTTTTCATGGCATTAATTTTATGATTAGTCTTCTGTCTAAAAAAGATTACTATGCTATTTGTTTACTGTATATGTAATTTTAGTTTAGTATATCTGTTGCAGTGACAAAACTTATTTCCAATTCTTGATGCTTCCTTTTCACAGTCTGAGAGATACATTCTCTCTTATGTAAAAAACGTGTTCCTAACTATTATCTAAGTCCCTCTTTACATCAATTTTGTTGCAACTATTCTACTATTTTTTTTCTCTCTCAACACCCCAACTATGTATATGCTAAAGAAGTCAGTCAATTGCAAAGTCCTTTTTTACCATTTTTTTAAATATTATTAAGAAATTGATAAATGACCCAAGTTATGCATAGATCTAATCTATAAACTATAAGTATATGTTCCCAGTATTTCTGTACATATGAGATATTGCACATAAAATAAAGAAATATTGTACTCAAGTATCCCAATAGTTTTTCATGATGGAAGCACAAAAAAGCACAAAACTTTTCTCTCTTGTTACAAATTAAAACTGAAAAATGGCACCCTGATTTCTAAAAATAATGGTAAATATGGTAATTTCCTTACTTACATACATATACCTTGGCTGTTTCCCCCTTTAATTGGGGGGTAGCCGACATCAAGAAAGGAAAACAAATAGGGGGATTACTATGCTCTATGGGCAATGACGAGGGAGCTAGCGACCGTTCAGATGGCACTGCTGGAGTGCCACAGCCCATCCTCCCGGCTCTTCCACAACCTGTGTCGCTTCTCCTACTGCCCCTACCACAGGGCTATCTCTGTAAGATGCAGCCCCGTGGTAACAGCAGATGCCCATCAGAGCCGCGTCACAATCGCTCGCCACTCATTCCTATTCCTAGCACGCTCGCTTGCTTCCCTCACATCCATCCTCCTATCATTCAGGGCTCTCCTTACTCCATCCATCCATCCAAACCTAGGCCTCCCTCTAGCATTTCTCCCATCAACTCTCGCATTCATCACCTTTTTCAGCAGCCTTTCATCATCCATCCTTTCCACATGGCCAAACCATCTCAGAACATTCATATCTACTCTGGCTGCAATTTCTCTCCTCACACCCGTTCTTGCTCTCACCACTTCATTCCTAACCCTATCCAATCGAGATACACCAATCATACTCCTCAGGCATTTCATCTCAAACACATTTAGTTTCCGTCTCTCACTTACTTTCATACCCCATAACTCTGATCCATACATCACAGTTGGCACAACCACTTTCTCATACAAAACTTTCTTAACATTCATTTCCAACCCTCTATTCTTCATCACTCCTTTCAATGCACCCAACACTTTACATCCTTCATTCACTCTGTGACACACATCTGCTTCCACTCCACCATTTGCAGCTATAACCGAGCCTAAATACTTAAACTGATTAACCTCCTCAAGTGTCTCTCCATTCAACATAACATTCAATCCAGTGCCATCCTAATTTCTTGTACACCTCATAACCTTACTCTTTCCCACATTCACTCGCAGCTTCCTTCTCTCACACACCATTCCAAATTCTGACACTGACACAGCTTTTCCTCTGAATCTGCCACCACCACAGTATCATCTGCAAACAGCAACTGATTCAGCTCCCACTCGTTATCATCCCCATCTACCATTCTCAAACCTCGACCACGCACTCGCTCATTCACCTCTCTTACAACTCCATCAATATACAAATTGAACAGCCATGGTGACATAACACATCCCTGTCTCAGTCCCACACTCACTGGAAACCACTCACTCACTTCATTCCCTACCCTAACACAAGCTCTACTACCCTCATACAAACTCTTCACTGCATGCAACAATTTACCATTGATTCTATATAATCTCAAAACATTCCACATAGCCTCTCTATCAACTCTATCATATGCTTTCTCCTGATCCAAAAATGCAAAATACACATCCTTACCCTTTGCTAAATATTTCTCACATAACTGCCTAACTATAAAAATCTGATCTATACAACCTCTACCTCTCCTAAAACCACTCTGCACTTCCGCGATCACATATTCTGTCTTATCCCTAATCCTATTAACCAGTATCCTACCATACACTTTTCCTACCACACTCAACAAACTTATACCCCTAAAATTACTGCATTCATACATATCTCCCTTACCTTTGTATAGGGAAACTATACAGGCAATCACCCAATCCACTGGCACCAATGACAACATAAAGCATATATTAAACACTCTCTCTAACCATTCCAATGCAGTCACACCCCCTTATTTCAACATCTCCGCTCTCACACCATCCATTCCAGGTGCTTTACCTGCTTTCGCTTCATACAATGCCCTTTTCACCTCCTCTCTTGTAATCTCTCTCTCATTTTCATCTCCCATTACTGGCCCTTGAACCCCTCCCACTGCCACTATAGCTGCCTCTCTATCTTCCTCAACATTCAGCAAGCACTCAAAGTATTCTGCCCATCTTTTCCTTGCATCGTTCCCTCTTAACATCTGTCCATTCACATCTTTCACTGTCTCTTCCATCCTCGATCCACCCTTCCTTGCTCTCTTCACTTCTTTCCAAAACTTCTTTTTATTCTCCTCATATGACCTACTAAAATCCTGTCCCCACCTAACATTTGCCAACCTCTTCTCTTCCTCTACCGTCCGCTTGGTTTCCACATTTTTCTCCCTATATCTTTCATACTTCTTCCTACTTTTACACTGTAGCCATTCCTCAAAAGCCCTCTTTTTCTCTTCCACCTTCATTTTCACCCCTTCATTCCACCACTCGCTGCCCCTCCTCATGCCACCTCCAACAAACCTCTTTCCACACACATCACTTGCATGTCCCACAAAACAGTCTTTCATCAACCCCCATTCCTCCCCTAACTCCCCAACTTCTCTTTCTTTCACCCTGTCATATGCCACTCTCAACCTGTCCTGATATTCCTGTCTCTTCTCTGGCTTTTTCAACTCTTCCACCTTCACTATTTCCCTTCTACATCCCCCCACACTATTTCCCCACTCTTTTGCTACTACCACTTTTGCTTCAACCAAAAAGTGATCAGACATCCCAGCAGCCACACCCCTGAATGCATGTACATCTTTCACTCTACCAACAGCCGCACCCCTAATCCATCAATGCTCTTTCTTTCACTCTTCCATTTGCCACTCTCATCCATGTATACTTATTTATTAACTTCTTCTTAAATAAACTATTACCTATCACCAACTCTTGCTCCACACACATATCTAACAGTCTCTCGCCACTCTCATTCCCACCTGGTACCCCATACTTTCCTACAACACCTTCTATCTCTCCATCACCCACTCTGGCATTCAAGTCACCCAACACACCTACATAGTTCCTTCTACTCAGACCATCCACACATCTAGTTAACTCATTCCAGAATTCATCCCGCTCTTCCTTACTTCTCTCACATCCTGGCCCATACGCACTAACAAAACCCCAACATTCCCTTCCTATCCTAGCCCTCACCCACATCAGCCTAGATGACACTTCTTTCCATTCCACTACCTGATTTACCATCCATTCACTCAGCAATAATGCCACACCTCTCGCTCTCCCCCTTTCAACCCCAGACACCCTACCCGTCACATCACCAAATGCCACTTCTCCTTTTCCTTTCATCTTCGTCTCACACAATGCCCATACATCCATCCTCCTCTTACCAAACATATAACCAATCTCACATCTTTTGCTCTCTATCGTACTACAACCACGCACATTTAGACACCCCAAAACTAGAGTTTGGGGAGAAGTTATTCTCCCCTCTACTCCCCTTCTTCTTTGACGTCTCGCAGGAGGTTGATACTAGGGGGGGATTCCTAGTCCCCCCCACCCCATCCACTTTTAGTCACCTTTCACGACACGCAGGGAATACGGTGAGGCTATTCTTTGATATTGTGCCCGCCCCACAGGGCACCACAATTTTACAAGATTTGCACATCCAGCCTGGATTACCCATCTACAATCTGTCAAGTGTCTACCTCCATAATGGGAACTAATAGTGACACATGTGAAAATCGCTTTGAGGAACTCGATGAGGTCCTTTAATTTTTGTTATACAACTACACGTGTTTTGTTCTTAGAATATGTTGATATGCAAGGTATGTGTATGTGTTGAAACTGGTGCTTAGTTTTTGAAATTTTACACTCTAATGAATAATATACATCCCCAATATTATATACTATCAAATACTATAAATATTTACACTTGGATTATTATATAACAGATACTACTTTGCAACAACAGACATCCAGTTTGCTTATTTACAGCATTCTAATTTAGGGTGTACCTGTAAGGAAGAAATACTGTAGCATATACATATAGATTCTTTACTATGTCCTATTCTCTGTATCAATAATACCCCTTTCCTAAAAATAACTTCCTTATTGCAGGAAGTAGATACGTTAATGGCTTCTCAGCTCACAAGGATAGGAGAAAGCTGAAACTCATGAAGAAACTAGTCTAGCGTGATTGGAAGTTTGAAATTGAATAAACACATTAAAGGAAATATGCAAAAGAACTTTCATTTGAATAAAAAAAGATGGATAAAAGAGTAAAAGGAATGCAGTTGGTTAAGCATTTCACATATTTTTCAAATAATATAAGATGCCTCTTAAAAAAATTTAACATCAACATTAAGAGAACCCAACAAGCACATACCCTTGAATTACAGCACATTAAGAATATATTTTCTGTATATATGTTACTGTTTCCAGTTTCCCAGTAGAGAGTTACCCATCTACCTAATATTTTGTAAATGAGATACCTTAGATATGAAGAGTATTAATAGGTATTAGTAAGTACTAACGGCTATTAATCAGAGCTAAAAAGGTATTAATAGAGTATGTCCTCATGTTTCCAAGTCGTTGATTCTAGTCTGTTGGAAAAGGATAAACAGTTCTTGATGGTACAGTAAGGAGTTTACAGAGAAAATTCTTCAGATTATCTGAGAGAGAGAGAGAGAGAAACGTGCAATTTGCACTATTCCATACATAAAAGGGAAGAAGTTTTGTTTATGCTAAGTAACTTGAGTGAGTATAAAAGACGACCACGTGATTTTAATAAGTTTTCTTCTTAATTTCGCATTTTAAAAACGTTTTCGTCATTTATAGACGGTGTTTTGAGACAATGAATGCACTGTCTTCAAGAAAATTATAATTGGCTCCAGAATTAATCGAAATTTAGGTAAGTATTGAACATAAATATCATTACTGAGCTACGTTTACTGTGCAGTGAATAGCCAATCATTGAAGTATCAAATTCATTTTTGCCATTTAGTATTATTGCATTAATACATCAGTTAGTTAGGTTAGGTTACGTATAAGTTTTGATTGAGTGTTAGTGTTTCTCTAGAAGTTACGAGTTTATGAATATTCGTATTTTTTTTGGAAAACTATTGTTTTACCTTAAGTACGTACACGTTAGAAGAGTTTTTACAGGCCTGTTGTTGTCTTTCAGTGTGTCAATTTTATATATTAATATATTTATTTATTTCGTGTGGGGGAAATATCTCTGTAAGATAATTTTTACCAGGTTAAAATTTATGAACGATTTTCTTTTAATTCACTTACAAAAGTGAAATAAATTCGCATCTCGCCAAAATAATATTTGTGTATATTTTATTCTTCGGGAAGTAGTTTTAATCTCGATATATTTTTGAAAATGACTTATGATGTATCCATATTAATTCGCTTTTAGCTATATTAATATTTTTGCTTTTTTTATATTGTTTTTGCCTTTTATCGTTTTTAGTTGTTATCCACACACTAGAATTAAGAAATTAAATAATTAGCGTTTACCTTGCTTATTGTTTCAACAGAAAAAAATATTTATTTTCATTTCTCTGTTAATAGAAAACGTTCTTGACACTATATTTCGCTTAAAGCAAATCGTTTTTATTTGGAAGAATGTTATATTTTTTTCGTTGTCATATTCTGATATTTATTTTATATATGCACAAAATATTGCGTTTCCATTTCGTATATTTTGGAACTGTACTCGCTCTCTCTCTCTCTCTCTCTCTCTCTCTCTCATTACCTGATTGTAATTACCTAATCGCGCTTACGGGAAAGAGCCCCAAACTCGTAGCTTCCCGTCTCCCGGTCGGGTCCATTTTGTACTTGGTGATACTTATCATACTTGTCCTTAAACTATGGATTTAGTTAGCAATAACTACCTCCTCATTTAGCGAATTCCAATTATCAACTACTCTTACACTAAAAAAGTACTTCCTTATATCCTGCAAAGAAGTTTTCTTACGAAGCTTCAAACTATGACCTCTAGTTCTAGTGCCAGCCATATCAAAATATCGATCCCTATCCACTCTCTCATAACGGTGAAGGAATTTAAAAACCGCCACCATATCAGTCTTCTAGCTTTGAGTGATGGTAATTCTAATTACCTCAGCAACTGAGATCGCGTATTTCTGGCACCAGTTTCGTGGCATGTCGGAACTTTTTCCAGCCTTACCTATTGGCATAGACGAAAATGCATATAAATGGCTTGAAAGCTTTTTACAAAAAAGAAAAGCTATCGGGACAATATCGAATGCAAAATCTAATATAATGGATATAAATAAGGGGATACCACAGGGTAGTGTCTTGGGTCCCACATTATTTAATATCTATACAATTGAGTTATCGTGGATTGTAAAAAAACATAATGTTGGATTTAAATTGTATGCTGATGATACTCAATACTATTTTGCGATAACAACAGTTCAGAACACTACTAATAAGATTGATGAAATAATGGTTGACATAAGAAACTGGATGGTTGAAAAGAAATTGAAACTGAATGATGATAAAACTGAATGCATGTTATTTGGGACAGAATATACCTTGAAAAACTCTTCACAATTAGAATACTGTACATGTAGATTGGAGCATTCAAAATCAAACTGGTCCTAGTTGTGCGAAACTTGGGTGTTTTTATTGACAATACTTTAAGCATGAACAATCAGATATTGAATACAGTAAAAACATGTAATTATCATCTTAGAAATATTGCATTTATCAAAAAGTATTTAAATGAAGATACCCTAAATGCGCTAGTTCATAACCATACAATATCTAGATTGGATTATTGCAATTCCCTTTACTATGGTTTGCCAGACAATTTATTAAAAAAAACTTCAGATCATTCAAAATAAAGCAGCAAGATTAATTAAAGGCACTTAGCGACGTCAAAGAATTACACCGACACTGATTGAATTACATTGGCTGCCGATAAAAGCAAGAATTGTATTCAAAATCTGTTTGCTAACCTACAAGACATTAAAGACCGGAGAACCGAAATACTTACATGAGTATTTAGTCCCTTTTGAACTTGGAACAAACATCACAGTGAGACATGCAAATGGCAAATATACATTGCATGAACCAAGATCTAATCGAAATATTGGTAGTAGAACCTATCAATATAGTGCTCCAAGAGTATATAATGAATTATCAGTGCTACTCAAAGACAGTGAAGATGTGGTGCAATTTAAGAAAAAACTGAAAACATACTTATTTGAAAAATGCTACGATATCGAACTCTTTACTATAAATGAACCATTCAAGGTATGAGAGAGATAAACAAAAAGTAAAAAAAAGAAAATTTAAAATAAACTTAAGACCCGCCAGGGAGGAGGCGAAGCCTTCTACAGGAGGGTATTAACCACAAAAAGTAAAAAAAAGAAAAAAAGTAAAAATAAAACACGTGCTTTTTCAAGTGCAGATTCCAAAAGGGGTCTGCATGTCCAAGCTTTGGCTTCACATTGGTTACATAAATATTTCTGAACATTTCCTTGTCCATGTGCCTGTGAAGGCTACCCTTACATTTGCCAAGAAAGCATATGCTGCCCTTGCTATGCCACATATATGCATTTCTGGAGACAAATCGGCCAGTATGTTTACTCCTAGATCTCTCTCATTCCCGGTCTCGTGAAGTTGTACTCCTGCCACCGAGTAACCAAGTTTGGGCCTTCTTGCACTTGTAGCCATTCTCATTACCCTACATTTAGAAGTATTGAATTTCATTAGCCACTTTTCTGATCACTCATGCAGACTATTTAGATCTTCCTGAACTTCTCTACCATTGTTCTCGTTTCTTACTTTTTTTGCAATCTTTACATCATCTGCAAACATATTCATGAATGAATTTACAGTCTTTGATAGGTCATTTACATATGCAAGGAACAAAGTGGCCCTCAAACTGAACCCTGTGGAACTCCACTACTAACTCTTCTCCATTCAGACACTGAGTGTCTTACTCTAACCCTCTGTTCCCTTCCTTCTAAGTAAGTTTTTATCCATTCCAAAACATTCCATCTATACTTGCCATTGCTTGCAGCATCTTAATAAGTCTCCCGTGTAGGACTATGTCAAATGCTTTCTGGAAGTCAAGGAATATGCAATCTGCCCAGCCCTCTCTTTCCTGTAGGATTCGACTTACCTCATCATGAAATTCTAATAAGTTTGTTACTGTTGATCTACCTTCTTTTGAAGCCATGTTTTCTCACTGACAAAATGTTAGTATATATATATATATATATATATATATATATATATATATATATATATATATATATATATATATATATATATATATATATATATATATATATATATATATATATATATATATATATTCAGCAGAAAGGGAAATTATAATTTTCGTGTTTTTAGTTTTTCCTTTAGTTGGTTAAAAAAAATACGAATTATGTTTGTTGAATATATTTCTTCGCTAAATATAAGTTATGAATATTAAAACAATTTAACTGAAAAGTTTGATTAAAGTACACTAATCTCTGTTAAAGGCTGTATCAAGGAGCTGTGTATTGGGATGTAGGATTAACTTGAGAACTTCCTATGCCAGAACCTCCTTGCGTGGGTTGAGAGTAACTGATTTTGTTGGTCTCAAATTCTCCTCCAAATAGAGAATGACTAAATCCACCACCTGGAGAGAAGCCAGAACCTCCAAAAACGCTTCCATGCGAAGAAGAAAATCTTGTATTATCCCTAGATCCTCCTATAACTTGTCCATGTGCTTGATCGGAATTTCTAAGAGCAGTTTGGAGGTTAATCCTAACTGGTAAAGTAGGATTTTCGCCCTGATTGTAATTGATATAATATACTTCGGGGTTGGTATATTCTGGGTCTGGTAATTCAATTGGCTGTTGACGATCACTAGACTGTTTCTTCCAGAGGTAAACAATGTTGTTTACTTTAGGCGGTGTCAGAACAAGACCACTTTGCGCTTCGTCTTCAGGAAGATGAACAAACAGTATGTTGTTTTCTACTTTTGGCGGTGGAAGTGGTTGAGTGCTACCTCTATTACTGGCCTCATTAGGGACTCTGAAAGTATAGTAATTATGCCTGATATGAGGAGTAACGCATTGGCCAACAGCATTAACGACCTGCCCATTACGACAAAATGAAGAGTCTGATGAGAAGAACGTTTGTCCAACATGTGTACTGGTTCCTCCAAAGCTCCTTTGAGTAAAAGATGAACCATAATTGCTTGGCCCTTGACCAGTAAATATATTTCTTCTCTGAGAAAGTGATCCAAAATCATTAAAGATATTTCTCTGTTCAAATGGAGAACTGGAGCCAAAGTTACTACTTTGGCCAGTAAATTGATATGTTTGACCAAAAGGTGCTGTGGAAGGATTCCTCCTTGGTGGACTTAATCCGTGATTGAAAATCCTACTTGGAAATGTTTTGCTGTACCCATCAGGACTCGCAGCTGTAGTTGCAGCTAAGAATAATAATACCTGTAACATAAGTATGCATAAATAAGTAGGAAGACTTTAATCACTGAGATACACTCGGCTTGGCGGGATAGATTCCTTATTAGTAAACTAGGTTTTTGAATTATATACAGGTGTCTATAAGGCCATAATCCTGTCTGTCCAGTTAGATTAATTACTTTTTTATATATTCTTATTTATATGTTCATTGATTAATATCGATATGTTGATTAAAAATGACTTTTTTTATAGAGAGCTTTAGTTAAAAATGAGAATACTAATGATGTTTAGCAACATGAGAGGGAAAAGATTCAATCACCCAATTTAACATTGATTAACACTCCTAAATCAAATTAACGTCTATATTAGAATGCTTAGTATAAAAAAAACTTTTAGCCCTTGCATATCGACACAGCTATTATATTTAATTAAATATAAACAATGAATACAGATATTATTTAGGAAAAAATTTAGCATAAAGAAACAAACATTTATAAAAACTTCATGTTAAAAATAATAACCAGTACTTATATAAACTCTCCTAGCTCCTTTTTGTGTTACAATTTTGGCTACCCTTAATGATGTTCATATGATAACGATTATTTGATAGCACTATTACATTCTTTCTTTGTTACATTTGGGTGCCTCTTTTCAAGCATGAAAAGAATGAATAAATATACTTACCAATGGCTTCATATTTGATACAATGACGAATAATTTTCAGTATCTGTGTCTTTATATAGAATATACTAATGCAGCCATTCACTGCTCTAATTCAAGGGTTTAGAGTAAGAGTCCAATAACCCAAATTAGGAAATATGATATGCTATCTTACTCTTCTACAGACCATTGAAAGAGTAGTTTAACTGGGTGTGAAATACAAGAATTGTCCCCAATTCCATTCTCAGATCTAATTTCTAACCCTTTCACGCTTGTTCTCTCTCTCTCTCTCTCTCTCTCTCTCTCTCTCTCTCTCTCTCTCTCTCTCTCTCTCTCTCTCTCTATATATATATATATATATATATATATATATATATATATATATATATATATATATATATATATATATATATATATATATATAGAGCACACACACACACACACACACACACACACACACACACACACACACACACACACACACACACACACACACACACACACACACACACACACACACACACACACACACACAGAAAAGTGGCTAATGATATTCAATAATTCAAAATGTAAGGTAATGAGAATGGGTACAAGTGCAAGAAGGCCCAAGCTTGACTACTCGGTGGCTGGAGTACAACTTCAAGAGACAGAAAATGAGAGAGATCTAGGAGTAAACATACTGGCAGATTTGTCTCCAGAAATACATATAAATGGCATAGTAAGGGCAGCATATGCATTCTTATCAAATGTAAGGGTAGCCTTCAGGCACATGGACAAGGAAATGTTCAGAAATATTTATGTAACCTATGTGAGGCCAAAACTCGAATATGCAGCCCCCTTTTGGAATCCGCACTTGAAAAAGCACATAGCTAAGCTTGAAAAAGTTCAAAGACATGCCACGAAACTGGTGCCAGAAATACGAAATCTCAGTTATGATGAGAGGCTGAGGGAATTAGACTTACCATCACTCGAAGCTAGAAGAGTGAGGGGGGATATGGTGACAGTCTTTAAATTCCTTCATGGTTATGATAGAGTGGATAGGGATCGATATTTTGATATGGCTGGCTCTAGAACTAGAGGTCATAGTTTGAAGCTTCGTAAGAAAACTTCTTCGCAGGATGTAAGGAAATACTTTTTCAGTGTAAGAGTAGTTGATAATTGGAATTGGCTAAGCGAGGAGGTAGTTAATGCTATCTCAATCCATAGTTTTAAGGACAGGTATGATAAGTATCACTAAGTATAAAATGGAACCGATCAAGAGACGGGAAGATACGAGCTTTGGGCTCTTTCCCGTAAACACAATTAGGTAATCACAATTAGGTAATCACACACACACACAGACAAAGGGGAGATAAAGAAGATAATGACAGAAGATCAGGGGATGGGGCCTCATTAAGATTGTTATACACAAATGCTGATGGATTAGCTGGTAAGGCAGTAGAATTAAAAGATAGAATTCACAACAGTAAGGCAGATATAGTAGCAATTACAGAGACTAAGTTGAGTGAGGACATAAACAGTATCACAGTTTTTCCTAAGGGCTTCAGAATACTAAGGGTTGAAAGATCTGAGAGGACTGGTGGAGGGATAGCACTGCTCATAAGTGAAAGGATTCAAGTTGAAGAAATAAACTTGGCTATAGAAAGTGAGTTCAAGGAATTTCTTGTTGCTCGCATAAATACTGGGTCAGAGAGCATTATTATAACTGTTGTATACAACCCACCAAGGAACCAAAATAGGCTTGAAGTTTATGAGGAAAGTCATATAGGTACTATTGAAGTCATAAACTCAGTTGTTAACATGGCACGGGAAAAAAATGTAGGATTTTGATTATGGGAGACTTTAATCATAAAGAGATAGATTGGATAAATCTTGACCCACACAGTGGTGAGGACTCATTCGGGGCAAAATTCCTAGATTGCGTACAAGGGAATTTCCTACACCAACATGTAATGGAACCAACAAGGGCCAGGGGTGGGGATGAGCCATCACTACTTGATCTAGTGTTCACAGATAATGTGTTGGATATTGAAAAATTTGAGTATGAACCACCAATTGGAAAGAGTGACCACTGTGTGTTGTTGATGGAGTATATCATTGAAGATATTCTTCCTGAGAGTAGAGGCACTGAGGACATGAGGAGGAACTATCCGAAAGGAGATTACATCAAAATGAATGAGCTTTTTGCAGTTATTGACTGGAGAACCTTATCTTACAACAAATCTGTACAAGAAATGTATGACATCTTTTGTGAGAAATATGGGAAGATAGTAGATTGCTGCATACCTGTCACCAAAGTAGGTGTAATTCATGCCAGAGAGAAATGGTTCGATAATGGGTGTAAAAGAGCTAAGGAGTGGAGAGACAAATGCTGGAAAAGGTATAGGAGGAGAAAAAACATAAATGCCTGGCAAACCTACAAAAGAGCAAGAAATGACTACCTAAGTAAAAGGAGAGAGGCAGAGAGAGACTATGAGAGGGACATCACCAGGAAGGCTAAAGAAAATCCCAAGCTTTTCCACAGCTTTATCAGAGGAAAACTGAAGGTAAAAGAACAGGTTTTAAGGCTAAAGAGAGCGGATGGAAGCATCACTGAGACGGATGAAGAGATCTGCAAAGAATTGAACAAGGAGTTTCAGTCAGTATTTACAGTAGAAAATACCCCACCCCCTCAGATTGCAGTGATAGAAGCTCAAGGGCCGGTATTAGAGAACATCAACCTTACAGCCACAGAGGTATGCAAAGCGCTGATGGATTTAGATGTTCATAAAGCTACAGGTCCTGATGACATATCCCCTCATGTGCTTAAAAAATGCGCAAACACAATATCAGTGGCACTAAGTATCATATTTAAGGAGTCACTGGAGTCGGGGGAGATTCCAAGATGCTGGAAACAAGCAAATGTGATACCTATCTTCAAAAAGGGAAGGAGGGATACGGCTCTGAACTATAGACCAGTTACCTTGACCAGCATAGTTTGCAAAGTTATGGAGAAACTACTAAGGAAACATATCTCTCTTCACTTGGAATCCTTCAACTTTTTGTCAGTGAGGCAACATGGCTTCAGAGAAGGTAGATCAACAGTAACAAACTTATTAGAATTTTATGATGAGGTAAGCCAAATCTTACAGGAAAGAGAGGGCTGGGCATATTGCATATTCCTAGACTTCCAGAAAGCGTTTGACACTGTTCCACATGGGAGACTTATTAGGAAGCTGCAATCAATGGCTAGAATAGGTGGAAATGTTTTGGAATGGATAAAAACTTACTTAGAAGGAAGGGAACAGAGGGTTAGAGTAAGACACTCAGTGTCTGAATGGAGAAGAGTTAGCAGTGGAGTTCCACAGGGTGCAGTTTTAGGGCCACTTTTGTTCCTTGTATATGTAAATGACCTACCAGAGTCTGTAAATTCATTCATGAATATGTTTGCAGATGATGCAAAGATTGTGAAGAAAGTAAAAAACGAGAACAATGGTAGAGAACTTCAGGAGGATCTAAATAATCTGCATGAGTGGTCAGAAAAGTGGCTAATGAAATTCAATACTTCAAAATGTAAGGTAATGAGAATGGGTACAAGTGCAAGAAGGCCCAAGCTTGACTACTTGGTGGATGGAGTACAACTTCAAGAGACAGAAAATGAGAGAGATCTAGGAGTAAACATACTGGCAGATTTGTCTCCAGAAATACATATAAATGGCATAGTAAGGGCAGCATATGCATTCTTATCAAATGTAAGGGTAGCCTTCAGGCACATGGACAAGGAAATGTTCAGAAATATTTATGTAACCTATGTGAGGCCAAAACTCGAATATGCAGCCCCCTTTTGGAATCCGCACTTGAAAAAGCACATAGCTAAGCTTGAAAAAGTTCAAAGACATGCCACGAAACTGGTGCCAGAAATACGCAATCTCAGTTATGATGAGAGGCTGAGGGAATTAGACTTACCATCACTCGAAGCTAGAAGAGTGAGGGGGGATATGGTGACAGTCTTTAAATTCCTTCATGGTTATGATAGAGTGGATAGGGATCGATATTTTGATATGGCTGGCTCTAGAACTAGAGGTCATAGTTTGAAGCTTCGTAAGAAAACTTCTTTGCAGGATGTAAGGAAATACTTTTTCAGTGTAAGAGTAGTTGATAATTGGAATTGGCTAAGCAAGGAGGTAGTTAATGCTATCTCAATCCATAGTTTTAAGGACAGGTATGATAAGTATCACTAAGTATAAAATGGAAGCGATGAGGAGACGGGAAGATACGAGCTTTGGGCTCTTTCCCGTAAGCACAATTAGGTAATCACAATTAGGTAATCACACACACACACACAGACAAAGGGGAGATAAAGGGGAGATAAAGAAGATAATGACAGAAGATCAGGGGATGGGGCCTCATTAAGATTGTTATACACAAATGCTGATGGATTAGCTGGTAAGGCAGTAGAATTAAAAGATAGGATTCACAACAGTAAGGCAGATATAGTAGCAATTACAGAGACTAAGTTGAGTGAGGACATAAACAGTATCACAGTTTTTCCTAAGGGCTTCAGAATACTAAGGGTTGAAAGATCTGAGAGGACTGGTGGAGGGATAGCACTGCTCATAAGTGAAAGGATTCAAGTTGAAGAAATAAACTTGGCTATAGAAAGTGAGTTCAAGGAATTTCTTGTTGCTCGCATAAATACTGGGTCAGAGAGCATTATAATAACTGTTGTATACAACCCACCAAGGAACCAAAATAGGCTTGAAGTTTATGAGGAAAGTCATATAGGTACTATTGAAGTCATAAACTCAGTTGTTAACATGGCACGGGAAAAAAAATGTAGGATTTTGATTATGGGAGACTTTAATCATAAAGAGATAGATTGGATAAATCTTGACCCACACAGTGGTGAGGACTCATTCGGGGCAAGATTCCTAGATTGCGTACAAGGGAATTTCCTACACCAACATGTAATGGAACCAACAAGGGCCAGGGGTGGGGATGAGCCATCACTACTTGATCTAGTGTTCACAGATAATGTGTTGGATATTGAAAAAATTGAGTATGAACCACCAATTGGAAAGAGTGACCACTGTGTGTTGTTGATGGAGTATATCATTGAAGATATTCTTCCCGAGAGTAGAGGCACTGAGGACATGAGGAGGAACTATCCGAAAGGAGATTACATCAAAATGAATGAGCTTTTTGCAGTTATTGACTGGAGAACCTTATTTTACAACAAATCTGTACAAGAAATGTATGACATCTTTTGTGAGAAATATGGGAAGATAGTAGATTGCTGCATACCTGTCACCAAAGTAGGTGTAATTCATGCCAGAGAGAATTGGTTCGATAATGGGTGTAAAAGAGCTAAGGAGTGGAGAGACAAATGCTGGAAAAGGTATAGGAGGAGAAAAAACATAAATGCCTGGCAAACCTACAAAAGAGCAAGAAATGACTACCTAAGTAAAAGGAGAGAGGCAGAGAGAGACTATGAGAGGGACATCACCAGGAAGGCTAAAGAAAATCCCAAGCTTTTCCACAGCTTTATCAGAGGAAAACTGAAGGTAAAAGAACAGGTTTTAAGGCTAAAGAGAGCGGATGGAAGCATCACTGAGACGGATGAAGAGATCTGCAAAGAATTGAACAAGGAGTTTCAGTCAGTATTTACAGTAGAAAATACCCCACCCCCTCAGATTGCAGTGATAGAAGCTCAAGGGCCGGTATTAGAGAACATCAACCTTACAGCCACAGAGGTATGCAAAGCGCTGATGGATTTAGATGTTCATAAAGCTACAGGTCCTGATGACATATCCCCTCATGTGCTTAAAAAATGCGCAAACACAATATCAGTGGCACTAAGTATCATATTTAAGGAGTCACTGGAGTCGGGGGAGATTCCAAGATGCTGGAAACAAGCAAATGTGATACCTATCTTCAAAAAGGGAAGGAGGGATACGGCTGTGAACTATAGACCAGTTTCCTTGACCAGCATAGTTTGCAAAGTTATGGAGAAACTACTAAGGAAACATATCTCTCTTCACTTGGAATCCTTCAACTTTTTGTCAGTGAGGCAACATGGCTTCAGAGAAGGTAGATCAACAGTAACAAACTTATTAGAATTTTATGATGAGGTAAGCCAAATCTTACAGGAAAGAGAGGGCTGGGCATATTGCATATTCCTAGACTTCCAGAAAGCGTTTGACACTGTTCCACATGGGAGACTTATTAGGAAGCTGCAATCAATGGCTAGAATAGGTGGAAATGTTTTGGAATGGATAAAAACTTACTTAGAAGGAAGGGAACAGAGGGTTAGAGTAAGACACTCAGTGTCTGAATGGAGAAGAGTTAGCAGTGGAGTTCCACAGGGTGCAGTTTTAGGGCCACTTTTGTTCCTTGTATATTTAAATGACCTACCAGAGTCTGTAAATTCATTCATGAATATGTTTGCAGATGATGCAAAGATTGTGAAGAAAGTAAAAAACGAGAACAATGGTAGAGAACTTCAGGAGGATCTAAATAATCTGCATGAGTGGTCAAAAAAGTGGCTAATGAAATTCAATACTTCAAAATATAAGGTAATGAGAATGGGTACAAGTGCAAGAAGGCCCAAGCTTGACTACTCGGTGGCTGGAGTACAACTTCAAGAGACAGAAAATGAGAGAGATCTAGGAGTAAACATACTGGCAGATTTGTGTCCAGAAATACATATAAATGGCATAGTAAGGGCAGCATATGCATTCTTATCAAATGTAAGGGTAGCCTTCAGGCACATGGACAAGGAAATGTTCAGAAATATTTATGTAACCTATGTGAGGCCAAAACTCGAATATGCAGCCCCCTTTTGGAATCCGCACTTGAAAAAGCACATAGCTAAGCTTGAAAAAGTTCAAAGACATGCCACGAAACTGGTGCCAGAAATACGCAATCTCAGTTATGGTGAGAGGCTGAGGGAATTAGACTTACCATCACTCGAAGCTAGAAGAGTGAGGGGGGATATGGTGACAGTCTTTAAATTCCTTCATGGTTATGATAGAGTGGATAGGAATCGATATTTTGATATGGCTGGCTCTAGAACTAGAGGTTATAGTTTGAAGCTTCGTAAGAAAACTTCTTTGCAGGATGTAAGGAAATACTTTTTCAGTGTAAGAGTAGTTGATAATTGGAATTGGCTAAGCGAGGAGGTAGTTAATGCTATCTCAATCCATAGTTTTAAGGACAGGTATGATAAGTATCACTAAGTATAAAATGGAACCGATGAGGAGACGGGAAGATACGAGCTTTGGGCTCTTTCCCGTAAACACAATTAGGTAATCACAATTAGGTAATCTCACACACACACACACACACACACACACACACACACACACACACACACACACACACAAATTCGGAATATGGATGGATAAATGAAAGAGAATGAAACACTCAGAGAACAAATAAGATCTTTGGAGGAAGCAAATAAAGCACAAGGGCAGGAGAGAAAGGAACTAGAAAAAAGAATAAAGAAGCTGGAAGGGGAAAAGAGTCAACTAGAATCTAGAATTTCTAAACAAGAAGATAAAAACAAACAGCTGAATGACAACCTAAAGGAATTAGATTCTAGTTCACTGCTCTCTTCTGAGAGAGACGAGATTGCTGCTTGGAATGTCCAGATTAAGGAAAACATTGAACAGTTCAGAAAAGAGTTCCAGGAGCTGAATATGGAAAATGATGCCATGAAAACTTCCTTTGCTGATGCACTAAAGGGGAATGTGGCAGTAAAAGAGGCTGTAAAGGTGGTGGCACTGGAAAACATACAAACAGTTGACTATAAAGAGACAGTAATCGAAAAAATGAAAGACGTTGTGATGGAAAGGGCAAACCCACTCATCAGACAGGCACTTGATAAGGAGAAGACAGTGGTAATCTCAGGCATAAGTGAATCCCAGGAGCCAACATGGTAGGGGAGACTTGAAGAAAATAAAGCTAGGGTTGTAGACCTGATAAGAAAGCTTGGAGTAGTATGTGGTCCTGAGGATATTGTAAACATACACCAACTAGGTAAATATTCGAGGGAAGGAAAGCCGAGACCAACAAAAGTAACCTTTGAGAGAGGGGAAACATGTAGGGAAATATTGTTGAGAAAAAAAAGTCTAAAAGACCTTCAAGAATGCAAAGAAGTGTTCATTAGACGATACAGAACACGGGAAGAGATGGGAAAGATCAAAAACTTGTTGCAAGAGGCAAGAAGGTTAAATGATGAAAGAAATGAAGAAGAGAAGAAAAATTTTTGTTACAGAGTACTTCCAGACAAAGGGGAGATAAAGAAGATAATGACAGAAGATCAGGGGATGGGGCCTCATTAAGATTGTTATACACAAATGCTGATGGATTAGCTGGTAAGGCAGTAGAATTAAAAGATAGGATTCACAACAGTAAGGCAGATATAGTAGCAATTACAGAGACTAAGTTGAGTGAGGACATAAACAGTGTCACAGTTTTTCCTAAGGGCTTCAGAATACTAAGGGTTGAAAGATCTGAGAGGACTGGTGGAGGGATAGCACTGCTCATAAGTGAAAGGATTCAAGTTGAAGAAATAAACTTGGCTATAGAAAGTGAGTTCAAGGAATTTCTTGTTGCTCGCATAAATACTGGGTCAGAGAGCATTATAATAACTGTTGTATACAACCCACCAAGGAACCAAAATAGGCTTGAAGTTTATGAGGAAAGTCATATAGGTACTATTGAAGTCATAAACTCAGTTGTTAACATGGCACGGGAAAAAAGTGTAGGATTCTGATTATGGGAGACTTTAATCATAAAGAGATAGATTGGATAAATCTTGACCCACACAGTGGTGAGGACTCATTCGGGGCAAGATTCCTAGATTGTGTACAAGGGAATTTCCTACACCAACATGTAATGGAACCAACAAGGGCCAGGGGTGGGGATGAGCCATCACTACTTGATCTAGTGTTCACAGATAATGTGTTGGATATTGAAAATATTGAGTATGAACCACCAATTGGAAAGAGTGACCACTGTGTGTTGTTGATGGAGTATATCATTGAAGATATTCTTCCCGAGAGTAGAGGCACTGAGGACATGAGGAGGAACTATCCGAAAGGAGATTACATCAAAATGAATGAGCTTTTTGCAGTTATTGACTGGAGAACCTTATTTTACAACAAATCTGTAAGAGAAATGTATGACATCTTTTGTGAGAAATATGGGAAGATAGTAGATTGCTGCATACCTGTCACCAAAGTAGGTGTAATTCATGCCAGAGAGAAATGGTTCGATAATGAGTGTAAAAGAGCTAAGGAGTGGAGAGACAAATGCTGGAAAAGGTATAGGAGGAGAAAAAACATAAATGCCTGGCAAACCTACAAAAGAGCAAGAAATGACTACCTAAGTAAAAGGAGAGAGGCAGAGAGAGATTATGAGAGGGACATCACCAGGAAGGCTAAAGAAAATCCCAAGCTTTTCCACAGCTTTATCAGAGGAAAACTGAAGGTAAAAGAACAGGTTTTAAGGCTAAAGAGAGCGGATGGAAGCATCACTGAGACGGATGAAGAGATCTGCAAAGAATTGAACAAGGAGTTTCAGTCAGTATTTACAGTAGAAAATACCCCACCCCCTCAGATTGCAGTGATAGAAGCTCAAGGGCCGGTATTAGAGAACATCAACCTTACAGCCACAGAGGTATGCAAAGTGCTGATGGATTTAGATGTTCATAAAGCTACTGGTCCTGATGACATATCCCCTCATGTGCTTAAAAAATGCGCAAACTCAATATCAGTGGCACTAAGTATCATATTTAAAAAGTCAATGGAGTCAGGGGATATTCCAAGATGCTGGAAACAAGCAAATGTGATATCTATCTTCAAAAAGGGAATTAGGGATACGGCTGTGAACTATAGACCAGTGTCCTTGACCAGTATAGTTTGCAAAGTTATGGAGAAACTACTAAGGAAACATATCTCTCTTCACTTGGAATCCTTGAACTTTTTGTCAGTGAGGCAACATGGCTTCAGAGAAGGTAGATAAACAGTAACAAACTTATTAGAATTTTATGATGAGGTAAGCCGAATCTTGCAGGAAAGAGAGGGCTGGGCCTATTGCATATTCCTAGACTTCCAGAAAGCGTTTGACACTGTTCCACATGGGAGACTTATTAGGAAGCTGCAATCAATGGCTAGAATAGGTGGAAATGTTTTGGAATGGATAAAAACTTACTTAGAAGGAAGGGAACAGAGGGTTAGAGTAGGACACTCAGTGTCTGAATGGAGAAGAGTTAGTAGTGGAGTTCTACAGGGTTCAGTTTTAGGGGCACTTTTGTTCCTTGTATATGTAAATGACCTACCAGAGTCTGTAAATTCATTCATGAATATGTTTGCAGATGATGCAATGATTGTGAAGAAAGTAAGAAACGAGAACAATGGTAGAGAACTTCAGGAAGATCTAAATAGTCTGCACAAGTGGTTAGAAAAGTGGCTAATGAAATTCAATACTTCAAAATGTAAGGTAATGTGAATGGGTACTAGTGCAAGAAGGCCCAAGCTTGACTACTCGGTGGTTGGAGTACAATTTCAAGAGACAGAAAATGAGAGAGATCTAGGAGTAAACATACTGGCAGATTTGTCTCCAGAAATACATATAAATGGCATAGTAAGGGCAGCATATGCCTTCTTATCAAATATAAGGGTAGCCTCCAGGCACATGGGCAAGAAGATGTTCAGAAATATTTATGTAACCTATGTGAGGCCAAAACTTGAATATGCAGCCCCCTTTTGGAATCCGCACTTGAAAAAGCACATAGCTAAGCTTGAAAAAGTTCAAAGACATGCCACGAAACTGGTGCCCGAAATACGTAAACCCAGTTATGATGAGAGGCTGAGGGAATTAGACTTACCATCACTCGAAGCTAGATGCTTGATGGGGGATATGGTGACCGCCTTTAAATTCCTTCATGGTTATGATAGAGTGGATAGGGATCGATATTTTGATATGGCAGGCTCTAGAACTAGAGGTCATAGTTTGAAGCTTCGTAAGAAATGCTCCTTTTGGAGGATGTAAGGAAATACTTTTTCAGTGTAAGAGTAGTTGATAATTGGAATTCACAAAACGAGGAGGTAGTTAATCCTATTTCAGTCAATAGTTTTAATGACAGGTATGATAAGTATCACTAAGTAGAAAATGGACCCGATCAGGAGACGGGAAGATGCGAGCTTTTGGCTCTTTCCCGTAAACACAATTAGGTTATCTCCAGAATAGGCTTGAAGTTTATGAGGAAAGTCATATAGGTACTGTTGAAGTCATAAACTCAATTGTTAGCATGGCACGGGAGAGAAAATGTAGGATTTTGATTATTGGAGATTTTTATTATAAAGAGATAGATTGGATAAATCTTGACCCTCACAGTGGTGAGGACTCATTTGGGGCAAGATTCCTAGATTGCGTATAAGGGAATTTCCTACACCAACATGTAATGGAACCAATGAGGGCCAGGGGTTGGAATGAGCCATCACTACTTGATCTAGTATTCACAGAAAATGTGTTGGATATTGAAAAAATTGAGCATGAACCAACACTTGGAAAGAGTGACCACTGTGTGTTGTTGATGTAGTATATCATTGAAGATATTCTGCCTGAGAGTAGAGGCACTGAGGACATGAGGAGGAACTATCCGAAAGGAGATTACATCAAAATGAATGAGCTTTTTGCAGTTATTGACTGGAGAACCTTATTTTACAAATCTGTATAAGAAATGTATGACATCTTTTGTGAAAAATATGGGAAGATAGTAGATTGCTGCATACCTTTCACCAAAGTAGGTGTAATTCATGCCAGAGAGAAATGGTTCAATAATGAGTGTAAAAAAGCTAAGGAGTGGAGAGACAAATGCTGGAATAGGTATAGGAGGAGCAAATCATAAATGCCTGGCAAACCTACAAAAGAGCAATAAATGACTACCTAAGTAAAAGGAGAGAGGCATAGAGAGATTATGAGAGGGACATCCCCAGGAAGGCTAAAGAAAATCCAAAGCTTTTCCACAGCTTTATGAGAGGAAAAGTGAAGGTATATGAACAGGTTTTAAGGCTAAAGAGAGCGGATGGAAGCATCACTGAGACGGATGAAGAGGTCTGCAAAGAATTGAACAAGGAGTTTCAGTCAGTATTTACAGTAGAAAATACCCCACCCCCTCAGATTGCAGAGATAGAAGCTCAAAGGCCGGCATTAGAGAACATCAACCTTACAGCCACAGAGGTATGCAAAGCGCTGATGGATTTAGATGTTCATAAAGCTACAGGTCCTGATGACATATCCCCTCATGTACTTAAAAAATGCGCAAACTCAATATCAGTGGCACTAAGTATCATATTTAAAGTCACTGTGGTCAGGAGAGATTCCAAGATCCTGGAAACAAGCAAATGTGATAGCTATCTTCAAAAGGGGAAGGAGGGATACGGCTCTGAACTATAGACCAGTTTCCTTGACCAGCATAGTTTGCAAAGTTATGGAGAAACTACTAAGGAAACATATCTCTCTTCACTTGGAATCCTTGAACTTTATGTTAGTGAGGTAACATGGCTTCAGAGAAGGTAGATCAATAGTAATAAACCTATTAGAATTTTATGATGAGGTAAGCCGAATCTTGCAAGAAAGAGAGGGCTGGGCAGATTGCATATTCCTAGACTTCCAAAAAGCGTTTGACACTGTTCCACATGGGAGACTTATTAGGAAGCTGCATGCCATGGCTAGAAAAGGTGGAAATGTCTTGGAATGGATAAAAACTTACTTAGAAGGAAGGGAACAGAGGGTTTGAGAAAGACAGTCAGTGTCTGAATGGAAAAGAGTTAGTAGTGGAGTCCCACAGGGTTCAGTTTTAGGGCCACTTTTGTTCCTTGTATATGTAAGTGACCTACCAGAGTCTGTAAATTCATTCATGAATATGTTTGCAGATGGTGCAAAGATTGTGAAGAAAGTAGGAAATGAGAACAATGGTAGTGAATTTCAGGAAGATCTAAATAGTTTGCCCGAGTGGTCAGAAAAGTGGCTAATGAAATTCAATACTTCAAAATGTAAGGTAATGAGAATGGGTACAAGTGCAAGAAGGCCCAAGCTTGACTACTCGGTGGATGGAGTGCAATTTCAAGAGACAGAAAATGAGAAAGATCTAGGAGTAAACATGCTGGCAGATTTGTCTCCAGAAATACATATAAATGGCATAGTAAGGGCAGTATATGCCTTCTTATCTAATGTAAGGGGAGCCTTCAGGCACATGGACAAGGAAATGTTCAGAAATATTTATGTAACCTATGTGAGGCCAAAACTCGAATATGCAGCCCCCTTTTGGAATCCGCACTTGAAAAAGCATATAGCTAAGTTGAAAAAGTTCAGAGACATGCCACGAAACTGGTGCCAGAAATACGTACACTCAGTTATGATGAGAGGCTGAGGGAATTAGATTTACCATCACTCAAAGCTAGAAGCTTAGGGGGGATATGGTGACAGCCTTTAAATTCCTTCATGGTTATGATAGAGTGGATAGGGATCGATATTTTGATATGGCTGGCTCTAGAACTAGAGGTCATTGTTTGAAGCTTCGTAAGAAAACTCCTTTTGCAGGATGTAAGGAAATACTTTTTCAGTGTAAGAGTAGTTGATAATTGGAATTCGCAAAGCGAGGAGGTAGTTTATCTTATCTCAATCAATAGTTTTAAGGACAGGTATGATAAGTATCACTAAGTAGAAAATGGAACCGATCAGGAGACGGGGAGATACGAGCTTTGGGCTCCTTCCCGAAAACACAAATAGGTATTCTCCAGAATAGGCTAGAAGTTTATGAGGAAAGTTATATAGGCACTATTGAAGTCATGAACTCACTTGTTACCATGGCACGGGAGAGAAAATGTAGGATTTTATTTATGGGAGATTTTAATCATAAAGATATAGATTGGATAAATCTTGACCCACACAGTGGTGAGGACTCATTTGGGGCAAGATTCCTAGATTGCGTATAAGGGAATTTCCTACACCAACATGCAATGAAACCAACGAGGGCCAGGGGTAAGGATGAGCCATCACTACTTGATCTAGTATTCACAGATAATGTGTTGGATATTGAAAAAATTGAGTATGAACCACCAATTGGAAAGAGTGACCACTGTGTGCTGTTGATGTAGTATATCATTGAAGATATTCTGCCTGAGAGTAGAGGCACTGAGTTCATGAGGAGGAACTATCTGAAAGGATATTACATCAAAATGAATGAGCTTTTTGCAGTTATTGACTGGAGAACCTTATTTTACAACAAATCTGTACAAGAAATGTATGACATCTTTTGTGAGAAATATGGGAAGATAGTAGATTGCTGCATACCTGTCACCAAAGTAGGTGTAATGCATGCCAGAGAGAAATGGTTCGATAATGAGTGTAAAAGAGCTAAGGAGTGGAGAGACAAATGCTGGAAAAGGTATAGGAGGAGAAAAAACATAAATGCCTGGCAAACCTACAAAAGAGCAAGAAATGACTAACTAAGTAAAAGAAGAGAGGCAGAGAGAGACTATGAGAGGGACTTCACCAGGAAGGCTAAAGAAAATCCCAAGCTTTTCCACAGCTTTATGAGAGGAAAACTGAAGGTAAAAGAACAGGTTTTAAGGCTAAATAGAGCGGATGGAAGCATCACTGAGACGGATAAAGAGATCTGTAAAGAATTGAAGAAGGAGTTTCAGTCAGTATTTACAGTAGAAAATACCCCACCCCCTCAGATTGCAGAGATAGAAGCTCAAGGGCCGGTATTAGAGAATATCAACCTTACAGCCACATAGGTATGCAAAGCTCTGATGGAGTTAGATGTTCATAAAGCTACAGGTCCTGATGACATATCCCCTTATGTACTTAAAAAATGTGCAAACTCAATATCAGTGGAACTAAGTATCATATTTAAAAAGTCACTGGAGTCAATGGAGATTCCAAGATGCTGGAAACAAGCAAACGTGATACCTATCTTCAAAAAGGGAAGGAGGGATACAGCCCTGAACTATAGACTAGTTACCTTGACCAGCATAGTTTGCAAAGTTATGGAGAAACTACTAAGGAAACATATCTCTCTTCACTTGGAATCCTTCAACTTTATGTTAGTGAGGCAACATGGCTTCAGAGAAGGTAGATCTACAGTAACAAACTTATTAGAATTTTATGATGAGGTAAGCCTAATCTTACAGGAACGAGAGTGCTGGGCATATTGCATATTCCTAGACTTCCAGAAAGTGTTTGACACTGTTCCACATGGGAGACTTATTAGAACGCTTCATGCAATGGGTAGAATAGGTGGAAATGTCTTGGAATGGATAAAAACTTTCTTAGAAGGAATGGAAGAGTGGGTTAGAGTAAGACACTCAGTGTCTGAATGGAGAAGAGTTAGTAATGGAGTTCCACAGGGTTCAGTTTTAGGGCCACTCTTGTTCCTTGTATATTGAAATGACCTACCAGAGTCTGTAAATTCATTCATGAATATGTTTGCAGATGATGCAATGATTGTGAAGAAAGTAGGAAACGAGAACAATGGTAGAGAACTTCAGGAAGATCTAAATAGTCTGCACGTGTGGTCAGAAAAGTGGCTAATGAAATTCAATACTTCAAAATGTAAGGTAATGAGAATGGGTACAAGTGCAAGAAGGCCCAAGCTTGACTACTCGGTGGCTGGAGTACAACTTCAAGAGACAGAAAATGAGAGAGATCTAGGAGTAAACATACTGGCAGATTTGTCTCCAGAAATACATGTAAATGGTATAGTAAGGGCAGCATATGATTTCTTATCAAATATAAGGGTAGCCTCCAGGCACATGGACAAGGAAATGTTCAGAAATATTTATGTAACCTATGTTAGGCCAAAACTCGAATATGCAGCCCCCTTTTGGAATCCGCACTTGAAAAAGCACATAGCTAAGCTTAAAAAGGTTCAAAGAACTGCCACGAAACTGGTGCCAGACATGTGTAATCTCAGTTATGATGAGAGGCTGAGGGAATTAGCCTTGCCATCACTCGAAGCTAGAAGATTGAGGGGGATATGGTGACAGCCTTTAAATTCCTTCATGGTTATGATAGAGTGGATAGGGATCGATATTTTGATATGGCAGGCTCTAGAACTAGACGTCATAGTTTGAAGCTTCGTAAGAAAACTTCATTGCAGGATGTAGGGAAATACTTTTTTAATGTATGAGTAGTTGATAATTGGAATTAGCAAAGCGAGGAGGTTGTTAATCCTATCTCAATCAATAGTTTTAAGGACAAATATGATAAGTACCACTAAGTAGAAAATGGTACCGATCAGGAGACGGGAAGATACGAGCTTTGGGCTCTTTCCCGAAAACACAATTAGGTAATTCCAGAATAGGCTTGAAGTTTATTAGGAAAGTCATATAGGTACTATTGAAGTCATAAATTCAGTTGTTAACATGGCACGGAAGAGAAAATGTAGGATTTTAATTATGGGAGATTTTAATCATAAAGACATAGATTGGATAAATCTTGACTCACACAGTGGTGAGGACTCATTTGGGGCAAGATTCCTAGATTGCGTATAAGGGAATTTCCTACACCAACATGTGATGGAACCAACGAGGGCCAGGGGTGGGGATGAGCCATCACTACTTGATCTAGTATTCACAGATAATGTGTTGGATATTGAAAAAATTGAGTATGAACCACCAATTGGAAAGAGTGACCACTGTGTGTTGTTGATGTAGTATATCATTGAAGATATTCTGCCTGAGAGTAGAGGCTCTGAGGACATGAGGAGGAACTATCCAAAAGGAGATTACATCAAAATAAATTAGCTTTTTGCAGTTATTGACTGGAGAACCTTATTTTACAACAAATCTGTACAAGAAATGTATGACATCTTTTGTGAGAAATATGGGAAGATAGTAGATTGCTGCATACCTTTCACCAAAGTAGGTGTAATGCATGCCAGAGAGAAATGGTTCGACAATGAGTGTAAAAGAGCTAAGGAGTTGAGAGACAAATGCTGGAAAAGGTATAGGAGGAGAAAAAACATAAATGCCTGGCAAACCTACAAAAGAGCGAGAAATGACTAACTAAGTAAAAGAAGAGAGGCAGAGAGAGACTATGAGAGGGACATCACCAGGAAGGCTAAAGAAAATCCCAAGCTTTTCCACAGCGTTGTGAGAGGAAAACTGAAGGTAAAACAACAGGTTTTAAGGCTAAAAAGAGCGGATGGAAGCATCCATGAGATAGATGAAGAGATCTGCAAAGAATTGAAGAAGGAGTTTCAGTCAGTATTTACAGTAGGAAATACCACACCCCCTCAGATTGCAGAGATAGAAGCTCAAGGGCCGGTATTAGAGAACATCAACCTTACAGCCAAATAGGTATGCAAAGCGCTGATGGAGTTAGATGTTCATAAAGCTACAGGTCATGATGACATATCCCCTTATGGTCTTAAAAAATGTGCAAACTCAATATCAGTGGCAATAAGTATCATATTTACAAAATCACTATAGTCAGGGGAGATTCCAAGATGCTGGAAACAAGCAAGCGTGATACCTATCTTTAAAAAGGGGAGGAGGGATCCGGCTCTGAACTATAGATTAGTTTCCTTGATCAGCATAGTTTGCAAAGTTATGGAGAAACTACTAAGGAAACATATCTCTCTTCACTTGGAATCCTTCAACTTTATGTCAGTGAGGCAACATGGCTTCAGAGAAGTTAGATCAACAGTAACAAACTTATTAGAATTTTATGATGAGGTAAGCCGAATCTTACAGGAAAGAGAGGGCTTGGCCTATTGCATATTCCTAGACTTCCAGAAAGCGTTTGACACTGTTCCACAAGGGAAACTTATTAGGAAGCTGCAAGCAAGGACTAAAATACGTGGAAATGTCTTGGAATGGATAAAAACTTTCTTAGAAGGAATGGAATAAAGGGTTAGAGTAAGACACTCAGTGTCTGAATGGAGAAGAGTTAGTAGTGGAGTTCCACAGGGTTCAGTTTTAGGGCCACTTTTGTTCCTTGTATATGTAAATGACCTACCAGAGTCTGTAAATTCATTCATGAATATGTTTGCAGATGATGTAAAGATTGTGAAGAAAGTAGGAAACGAGAAATGGTAGAGCACTTCAGGAAGATCTAAATAGTCTGCACGTGTGGTCAGAAAAGTGGCTAATGAAATTCAATACTTCAAAATGTAAGGTAATGAGAATGGGTACAAGTGCAAGAAGGCCCAAGCTTGACTACTCGGTGGCTGGAGTACAACTTCAAGAGACAGAAAATGAGAGAGATCTAGGAGTAAACATACTGGCAGATTTGTCTCCAGAAATACATATAAATGGTATAGTAAGGGCAGCATATGATTTCTTATCAAATATAAGGGTAGCCTCCAGGCACATGGACAAGGAAATGTTCAGAAATATTTATGTAACCTATGTTAGGCCAAAACTCGAATATGCAGCCCCCTTTTGGAATCCGCACTTGAAAAAGCACATATCTAAGCTTAAAAAGGTTCAAAGAACTGCCACGAAACTGGTGCCAGACATACGTAATCTCAGTTATGATGAGAGGCTGAGGGAATTAGACTTACCATCACTCGAAGCTAGAAGATTGAGGGGGATATGTTGACAGCCTTTAAATTCCTTCATGGTTATGATAGAGTGGATAGGGATCGATATTTTGATATGGCAGGCTCTAGAACTAGAGGTCATAGTTTGAAGCTTCGTAAGAAAACTTCATTGCAGGATGTAAGGAAATACTTTTTTAATGTATGAGTAGTTGATAATTGGAATTAGCAAAGCGAGGAGGTAGTTAATCCTATCTCAATCAATAGTTTTAAGGACAGGTATGATAAGTATCACTAAGTAGAAAATGGTACCGATCAGGAGACGGGGAGATACGAGCTTTGGGCTCTTTCCCGAAAACACAATTAGGTAATTCCAGAATAGGCTTGAAGTTTATTAGGAAAGTCATATAGGTACTATTGAAGTCATAAATTCATTTGTTAACATGGCACGGAAGAGAAAATGTAGGATTTTAATTATGGGAGATTTTAATCATAAAGACATAGATTGGATAAATCTTGACTCACACAGTGGTGAGGACTCATTTGGGGCAAGATTCCTAGATTGCGTATAAGGGAATTTCCTACACCAACATGTAATGGAACCAACGAGGGCCAGGGGTGGGGATGAGCCATCACTACTTGATCTAGTATTCACAGATAATGTGTTGGATATTGAAAAAATTGAGTATGAACAACCAATTGGAAAGTGACCACTGTGTGTTGATGATGCAGTATATCATTGAAGATATTCTTCCTGAGAGTAGAGGCACTGAGGACATGAGGAGGAACTATCCGAAAGGAGATTACATCAAAATAAATGAGCTTTTTGCAGTTATTGACTGGAGAACCTTATTTTACAACAAATCTGTACAAGAAATGTATGACATCTTTTGTGAGAAATATGGGAAGATAGTAGATTGCTGCATACCCTTCACCAAAGTAGGTGTAATGCATGCCAGAGAGAAATGGTTCGACAATGAGTGTAAAAGAGCTAAGGAGTTGAGAGACAAATGCTGGAAAAGGTATAGGAGGAGAAAAAACATAAATGCCTGGCAAACCTACAAAAGAGCGAGAAATGACTAACTAAGTAAAAGAAGAGAGGCAGAGAGAGACTATGAGAGGGACATCACCAGGAAGGCTAAAGAAAATCCCAAGCTTTTCCACAGCGTTGTGAGAGGAAAACTGAAGGTAAAACAACAGGTTTTAAGGCTAAAAAGAGCGGATGGAAGCATCACTGAGATAGATGAAGAGATCTGCAAAGAATTGAAGAAGGAGTTTCAGTCAGTATTTACAGTAGGAAATACCACACCCCCTCAGATTGCAGAGATAGAAGCTTAAGGGCCGGTATTAGAGAACATCAACCTTACAGCCAAATAGGTATGCAAAGCACTGATGGAGTTAGATGTTCATAAAGCTACAGGTCCTCATGACATATCCCCTTATGTACTTAAAAAATGTGCAAGCTCAATATCAGTGGCAATAAGTATCATATTTACAAAGTCACTGGGGTCAATGGAGATTCCAAGATGCTGGAAACAAGCAAACGTGATACCTATCTTTAAAAAGGGAAGGAGGGATACGGCTCTGAACTATAGATTAGTTTCCTTGATCAGCATAGTTTGCAAAGTTATGGAGAAACTACTAAGGAAACATATCTCTCTTCACTTGGAATCCTTCAACTTTATGTCAGTGAGGCAACATGGCTTCAGAGAAGGTAGATCAACAGTAACAAACTTATTAGAATTTTATGATGAGGTAAGCCTAATCTTACAGGAAAGAGAGGGCTTGGCCTATTGCATATTCCTAGACTTCCAGAAAGCGTTTGACACTGTTCCACATGGGAAACTTATTAGGAAGCTGCTAGCAAGGACTAAAATACGTGGAAATGTCTTGGAATGGATAAAAACTTTCTTAGAAGGAATGGAATAGAGGGTTAGAGTAAGACACTCAGTGTCTGAATGGAGAAGAGTTAGTAGTGGAGTTCCACAGGGTTCAGTTTTAGGGCCACTTTTGTTCCTTGTATATGTAAATGACCTACCAGAGTCTGTAAATTCATTCATGAATATGTTTGCAGATGATGCAAAGATTGTGAAGAAAGTAAGAAACGAGAACAATGGTAGAGAACTTCAGGAAGATCTAAATAGTTTGCATGAGTGGTCAGAAAAGTGGCTAATGAAATTCAATACTTCAAAATGTAAGGTAATGAGAATGGGTACAACTGCAAGAAGGCCCAATCTTGACTACTCAGTGGCTGGAGTACAACTTCAAGAGACAAAAAATGAGAGAGATCTAGGAGTAAACATACTGGCAGATTTGTCTCCAGAAATACATATAAATGGCATAGTAAATGCAGCATATGTGTTCTTATCAAATATAAGGGTAGCCTTCAGGCACATGGACAAGGAAATGTTCAGATATATTTATGTAACCTATGTGAGGCCAAAACTCGAATATGCAGCCCCCTTTTGGAATCTGCACTTGAAAAAGTACATGGCTAAGCTTGAAAAGGGTCAAAGAACTGCCACGAAACTGGTGCAAGAAATACGCAATCTCAGTTATGATGAGAGGCTGAGGGGATTAGACTTACCATCACTCGAAGCTAGAAGATTGAGTGGGGATATGGTAACAGTCTTTAAATTCCTTCATGGTTATGATAGAGTGGATAGGGATCGATATTTTGATATGGCAGGCTCTAAAATCAGAAGTCATAGTTTGAAGCTTCGTAAGAAAACTTCTTTGCAGGATGTAACGAAATACTTTTTCGGTGTAAGAGTAGTTGATAATTTGGAATTCGCTAAGCGAGGAGGTAGTTAATGCTATCTCAATCCATAGTTTTAAGGACAGGTATGATAAGTATCACTAAGTAGAAAATAGAACCTATCAGGAGATGGGAAGATGCGAGCTTTGGGTAATCACAATCAGGTAATCACATGCATGCACGTATGCATGCGCGCACACAATTAGGTAATCATAATTAGGTAATCACACACGCATATATATATATATATATATATATATATATATATATATATATATATATATATATATATATATATTATATATATATATATATACCAGAAATATTCTATTTTTATTGTGGTCTCCCAAGTTGTTTGCTGGGGGATATCAAACATCATTTGGAAGATTAATACAGTATGATGCTTGCACATTCATGGAAGGAGCCAGCATTTGCATATAGAGAGCCTCCAGAATCCCTCAACGTTTGCAAGTTAGCTCCTTCTTTGATTGTGCAGGTATCAGAATGTCTTACTCTGGCAAGTTTGAATGCAAGAAACAAAGGGCAGAGGTAAGGATACTTGAAGTCCCTCTAAAAACAATTCTGGCGAATTCATAAGTGAAATGGAAAATATGAAGTATATAAAACAATGATATATATCACACATGTTTTATATATATTTTTTTTATTTATACACACACACACACACACACACACACACACACACATGCTGGTCATCCTTAACCAGCATAGTTTGTAAAGTTATGGAGAAACTACTAAGGAAACATATCTCTCTTCACTTGGAATCCTTCAACTTTTTGTCAGTGAGGCAACATGGCTTCAGAGAAGGTAGATCAACAGTAACAAACTTATTAGAATTTTATGATGAGGTAAGCCAAATTTTACAGGAAAGAGAGGGCTGGGCAGATTGCATATTCCTAGACTTCCAGAAAGAGTTTGACACTGTTCCACATGGGAGACTTATTAGGAAGCTGCACTCAATGGCTAGAATAGGTGGAAATGTTTTGGAATGGATAAAAACTTACTTAGAAGGAAGGGAACAGAGGGTTAGAGTAAGACACTCGGTGTCTGAATGGAGAAGAGTTAGTAGTGGAGTTCCACAGGGTTCAGTTTTAGGGCCACTTTTGTTCCTTGTATATGTAAATGACCTACCAGAGTCTGTAAATTCATTCATGAGTATGTTTGCAGATGATGTAAAGATTGTGAAGAAAGTAGGAAACGAGAAATGGTAGAAAACTTCAGGAAGATCTAAATAGTCTGCATGAGAGGTCAGAAAGTGGCTAATGAAATTCAATACTTCAAAATGTAAGGTAATGAGAATGGGTACAAGTGCAAGAAGGCCCAATCTTGACTACTCAGTGGCTGGAGTACAACTTCAAGAGACAAAAAATGAGAGAGATCTAGGAGTAAACATACTGGCAGATTTGTCTCCAGAAATACATATAAATGGCATAGTAAATGCAGCATATGTGTTCTTATCAAATATAAGGGTAGCCTTCAGGCACATGGACAAGGAAATGTTCAGATATATTTATGTAACCTATGTGAGGCCAAAACTCGAATATGCAGCCCCCTTTTGGAATCTGCACTTGAAAAAGTACATGGCTAAGCTTGAAAAGGGTCAAAGAACTGCCACGAAACTGGTGCAAGAAATACGCAATCTCAGTTATGATGAGAGGCTGAGGGGATTAGACTTACCATCACTCGAAGCTAGAAGATTGAGTGGGGATATGGTAACAGTCTTTAAATTCCTTCATGGTTATGATAGAGTGGATAGGGATCGATATTTTGATATGGCAGGCTCTAAAATCAGAAGTCATAGTTTGAAGCTTCGTAAGAAAACTTCTTTGCAGGATGTAACGAAATACTTTTTCGGTGTAAGAGTAGTTGATAATTGGAATTCGCTAAGCGAGGAGGTAGTTAATGCTATCTCAATCCATAGTTTTAAGGACAGGTATGATAAGTATCACTAAGTAGAAAATAGAACCTATCAGGAGATGGGAAGATGCGAGCTTTGGGTAATCACAATCAGGTAATCACATGCATGCACGTATGCATGCGCGCACACAATTAGGTAATCATAATTAGGTAATCACACACGCATATATATATATATATATATATATATATATATATATATATATATATATATATATATATATATATAATATACCAGAAATATTCTATTTTTATTGTGGTCTCCCAAGTTGTTTGCTGGGGGATATCAAACATCATTTGGAAGATTAATACAGTATGATGCTTGCACATTCATGGAAGGAGCCAGCATTTGCATATAGAGAGCCTCCAGAATCCCTCAACGTTTGCAAGTTAGCTCCTTCTTTGATTGTGCAGGTATCAGAATGTCTTACTCTGGCAAGTTTGAATGCAAGAAACAAAGGGCAGAGGTAAGGATACTTGAAGTCCCTCTAAAAACAATTCTGGCGAATTCATAAGTGAAATGGAAAATATGAAGTATATAAAACAATGATATATATCACACATGTTTTATATATATTTTTTTTATTTATACACACACACACACACACACACACACACACACATGCTGGTCATCCTTAACCAGCATAGTTTGTAAAGTTATGGAGAAACTACTAAGGAAACATATCTCTCTTCACTTGGAATCCTTCAACTTTTTGTCAGTGAGGCAACATGGCTTCAGAGAAGGTAGATCAACAGTAACAAACTTATTAGAATTTTATGATGAGGTAAGCCAAATTTTACAGGAAAGAGAGGGCTGGGCAGATTGCATATTCCTAGACTTCCAGAAAGAGTTTGACACTGTTCCACATGGGAGACTTATTAGGAAGCTGCACTCAATGGCTAGAATAGGTGGAAATGTTTTGGAATGGATAAAAACTTACTTAGAAGGAAGGGAACAGAGGGTTAGAGTAAGACACTCGGTGTCTGAATGGAGAAGAGTTAGTAGTGGAGTTCCACAGGGTTCAGTTTTAGGGCCACTTTTGTTCCTTGTATATGTAAGTGACCTACCAGAGTCTGTAAAGTCATTCATGAATATGTTTGCAGATGATGCAAAGATTGTGAAGAAAGTAAAAAACGAGAACAATGGTAGAGAACTTCAGGAGGATCTAAATAATCTGCATGAGAGGTCAGAAAAGTGGCTAATGAAATTCAATACCTCAAAATGTAAGGTAATGAGAATGGGTACAAGTGCAAGAAGGCCCAAGCTTGACTACTCGGTGGCTGGAGTACAACTTCAAGAGACAGAAAATGAGAGAGATCTAGGAGTAAACATACTGGCAGATTTGTGTCCAGAAATACATATAAATGGTGTAGTAAGGGCAGCATATGCATTCTTATCAAATGTAAGGGTAGCCTTCAGGCACATGGACAAGGAAATGTTCAGAAATATTTATGTAACCTATGTTAGGCCAAAACTCGAATATGCAGCCCCCTTTTGGAATCCGCCCTTGAAAAAGCACATAGCTAAGCTTGAAAAAGTTCAAAGACATGCCACGAAACTGGTGCCAGAAATACGTAATCTCAGTTATGATGAGAGGCTGAGGGAATTAGACTTGCCATCACTCGAAGCTAGAAGAGTAAGGGGGGATATGGCGACAGTCTTTAAATTCCTTCATGGTTATGATAGAGTGGATAGGGATCGATATTTCGATATGGCTGGCTCTAGAACTAGAGGTCATAGTTTGAAGGTTCGTAAGAAAACTTCTTTGCAGGATGTAAGGAAATACTTTTTCAGTGTAAGAGTAGTTGATAATTGGAATTGGCTAAGCGAGGAGGTAGTTAATGCTATCTCAATCCATAGTTTTAAGGACAGGTACGATATGTATCACGAAGTCTAAAATGGAACCGATCAGGGCGGGATACGAGCTTTTGGCTCTTTCCCGTAAACACAATTAGGTAATCACAATTAGGTAATCACACACAAGTAAAAGAAGAGAGGCAGAGAGAGACTATGAAAGGGACATCACAAGGAATTCTAAAGAATATCCCAAGCCTCTCCACAGCTTTATGAGAGGAAACCTGAAGGTAAAAGAACTGGTTTTAAGGCTTGAAAGAGCAGATGGAAGCATCTTTGAGATGGATGAAGAGATCTGCAAAGAATTGAACAAGGAGTTTCAGTCAATATTACATTAGAAAATACCCTACCCCCTCAGATTGCAGAGATAGAAGCTCATGGGTCCGTATTAGAGAACATCGTCCTTTCAGCCACAGAGGTATGTAAAGCGCTGATGGAGTTAGATGTCCATAAAGCTACGGGCCTGATGATGTATCCCCTCGTGTACTTGGAAAATGAACAAACTCAATATCAGTGGCACTAAGTATAATATATAAAAAGTCGCTGGAATCAGGGGAGATTCCAACATGCTGGAAACAAGCGAACATGATACCTATCTTCAAAAAGGGAAGGAGTGATATGGCTCTAAACTTTAGACCTGTATCCTTGAGCAGCATAGTTTGCAAAGTTATAGAGAAACTTCTTAGGAAACATATCTCTCTTCACTTGGAATCCTTCAACTTTTAGTAATGCGACAACATGGCTTCAGAGAAGGTAGATCAACAGTCTCTTCTTCTTCTTCTTCTTCGTCTACATCTTTTCCCACTTTTATGTGGGGTCGATGTTTCTGGCCAGTTTCCTCCATTTGTTTCCGTCCCATACCTCATCACCCAACAAACCTTTAGACCTCAGGTCGTCATTCATGCAATCCAATGACATGCGCTTTGGTCTCCCTCTCCTTCTCCTACCCTGTATATCCATTTCCATCACCCTCCTCCCAACATACTGTTCATCCCTCCTAACGACATGACCATACCATCTTAGTCTACTTTCTTGTATCTTATCTGATATTTCTCTAACTTTTGAGGTACCTCTAATAACCTCGTTTCTGATCTTATCTCTTCTTGTCACCCCACACATCCATCTCAACATCATCATCTCTGCCACATCCAGTTTTTTCTCTTGTATCTTCTTTATTGCCCATGTCTCTGCTCCATACATCATCGCAGGTCTCACAACTGTCTTATGCACTTTACCCCTCAACTTAATCCCTATTCTCCTGTCGCACAGCACCCCAGACACTTTCTTCCAGTTCTTCCATCCCGCTTGTATTCGGTGGGTTATTTCTGACTCTAGGTCACCATCCGCTGCTACTGTTGATCCCAAATACTTGAACTTTTCAACTCTTTTCAACACCTTCCCCTGCAAATTGACCTCCCCATCGTCATCATCTCTCAATCCCAAGTACTCTGTCTTCTTCCTGCTGATTTCCAGTCCTCTATCCTCCATCACTCTTCTCCACTCCTCAAGCTTCTCCTCCACTACCTCTCGTCTTTTGCTACACAGTACAATGTCATCTGCAAAGAGCATACACCACGGAGACTGATCTCTAATACCCTGGGTTACTGCATCCAAGACCAGATCAAATAGATATGGCCTCAAAGCATACACTGCTCTTAACATTTGCCTGTGCCCTCTCATACATATCTTGGATGATTCTTACATATTTCTCGGGGACTCCCTTTTCTCTAATACCCCTCCACACCTCTTGACGTGGTACTCGATCATATGCCTTTTCCAGGTCAATAAAGACCATATGCATTCCTTTCTGTTTCTCCCGATGCTTTTCCATCATTTGTCTCAAGGCAAATATGGCATAAACAGTATCAAACTTATTAGAATTTTATGATGAGGTAAGTCGAATCTTACAGGAAAGAGAGGCTGGGCAGATTGCATATTCTTAGACTTCCAGAAAGCATTTGACGCTGTCCCACACGAAAGACTTACTGAGAAGCTGCAAGCAATGGCTAGAATAGATGGAAATGTTTTGAAATGGATAAAAACATACTTAGAAGGAAGGGAACAGAGTGTTAGAGTAAGACACTCAGTGTCTGAATGGAGAAAAGTTAGTTGTGGAGTTCCACAGGATTCAGTTTTAGGGCCACC
>JAXCGZ010020813.1:40000-50000 GCA_037179515.1 Halocaridina rubra | reverse complement strand
TATTATTTATTCACGAATTGCGCATGAATAAATGTTATTTGCATAAAAATTCTCCATGCTGGATTTGTGATTTTGGAAAATTGTTGCATTTTTTAAGTACATGAGGGGATATATCATCAGAACCTGTAGCTTTATGGATATCTAAGTCCATCAGCACTTTGTATACCTCTGGCTGAAAGGTTGATGTTCTCTAATACCGGCCCTTGAGCTTCTGTCTCTACAATCTGAGGGGGTGGGGTATTTTCTACTGTAAATACTGACTGAAACTCCTTGTTCATTTCTTAGCAGATCTTTTCATCTGCGTCAGTGATGCTTCCATCCTCTCTCTTTAGCCTTAAAACCTGTTGTTTTACCTTCAGTTTTCCTCTGATAAAGCTGTGGAAAAGCTTGGGATTTTCTTTAGCCTTCCTGGTGATGTCCCTTTCATAGTCTCTCTCTGCCTCTCTTCTTTTATTTAGGTAATCATTTCTTGCTCTTTTGTAGGTTTGCCAGGCATTTATGTTTTTTCTCCTCCTATGCCTTTTCCAGCATATGTCTCTCCACTCCATAGCTCTTTTACTCTCATTATCGAACTATTTCTCTCTGGCATGAATTACACCTACTTTGGTGACAGGTATGCAGCAATCTACTATCTTCACATATTTCTCACAAAAGATGTCGTACATTTCTTGTACAGATTTGTTGTAAAATAAGGTTTTCCAGTCAATAACTTCAAAAAGCTCATTCATTTTGATGTAATCTCCTTTCGGATAGTTACTCCTCATTTCCTCAGTGCCTCTACTTTCAGGCAGAATATCTTCAATTATATACTCCATCAACAACACACCGTGGTCACTCTTTCCAATTGGTGGTTCATACTCAATTTTTTCAATATCCAACACATTATCTGTGAATACTAGATCAAGTAGTGATGGCTCATCCCCACCCCTGGCCCTCGTTGGTTCCATTACATGTTGGTGTAGGAAATTCCCTTGTACGCAATCTAGGAATCTTGCCCCGAATGAGTCCTCACCACTGTGTGGGTCAAGATTTATCCAATCTATCTCTTTATGATTAAAATCTCCCATAATCAAAATCCTACATTTCCTTTCCCGTGCCATGCTAACAACTGAGTTTTTGACTTCAATAGTACCTATATGACTTTCCTCATAAACTTATAGCTTATATTGGTTCCTTGGTGGGTTATATACAACTGTCATTATAATGCTCTCTGACCCAGTATTTATGCGAGCAGCAAGAAATTCCTTGAACTCACTTTCTATAGTCAAGTTTATTTCTTCAACTTGAATCCTTTCACTTATGAGCAGTGTTATCCCTCCACCAGTCCTCTCAGATCTTCCAACTCTTAATGTTCTGAAGCCCTTAGGAAAAATTGCGACACTGTTTATGTCTTCACTCAACTTAGTCTCTTTAACTGCTACTATATCTGCCTTACTGTTGTAAATCCAATCTTTTAATTCTACTGCCTTACCAGCTAATCTATCAGCATTTGTATATAACATTATGAATGAGGCCCCATCCCCTGATCATCTGCCATTATCTTCTTTATCTCCCCTTTGTCTGGAAGAACTCTGAAATGAAAATTTTTCTTCTCTTTTTCATTTCTTTCCTCATTTAACCTTCTTGCCTCTTGCAACAAGTTTTTGATCTTTCCCATCTCTTCCTGTGTTCTGTATCGTCTAATGAACACTTCTTTGAGTTCTTGAAGGTCTTTTAGACTTTTTTTTCTCATCAATATTTCTCTACATATTTCCCCTCTCTCAAAGGTTACTTTTGTTGGTCTCGGCTTTCCCTCCCTCGAATATTTGCCTAGTTGGTGAATGTTTACAATATCCTCAGGACCACAAACTACTCCAAGCTTTTTTATCAATTCTGCAATCCTAGCTTTATTTTCTTTAAGCCTCCCCTGCCATGTTGGCTCCTGGGATTCGCTAATGCCTGAGAGTACCACTGTTAGTAAAAGTGTGTGTGTGTGTTAGTAACAGTGTGTTTGTTGTGATTACCTAATTGTGATTACCTAATTGTGTTTACGGGAAAGGAGCCCAAAGCTCGTATCTTCCCGTCTCCTGATCGGTTCCATTTTATACTTAGTCATACTTATCATACCTGTCCTTAAAACTATGGATTGAGATAGCATTAACTACCTCCTCGCTTAGCGAATTCCAATTATCAACTACTCTTACACTGAAAAAGTATTTCCTTATATCCTGCAAAGAAGTTTTCTTACCAAGCTTCAAACTATGACCTCTAGTTCCAGAGCCAGCCATATCAAAATATCGATCCCTATCCACTCTATCATAACCATGAAGGAATTTAAAGACTATCACCATATCCCCCCTCACTCTTCCAGCTTCGAGTGATGGTAGGTCTAATTCCCTCAGCCTCTCATCATAACTGAGATTGCGTATTTCTGGCACCAGTTTCGTGGCATGTCTTTGAACTTTTTCAAGCTTAGCTATGTGCTTTTTCAAGTGCGGATTCCAAAAGGGGGCTGCATATTCGAGTTTTGGCCTCACATAGGTTACATAAATATTTCTGAACATTTCCTTGTGTGTGTATGTGATTACCTAATTGTGATTACCTAATTGTGTTTACGGGAAAGAGCCCAAAGCTCGTATCTTCCCGTCTCCTGATCGGTTCCATTTTAGACTTAGTGATACTTATCATACCTGTCCTTAAAACTATGGATTGAGATAGCATTAACTACCTCCTCGCTTAGCCAATTCCAATTATCAACTACTCTTACACTGAAAAAGTATTTCCTTACATCCTGCAAAGAAGTTTTCTTACGAAGCTTCAAACTGTGTGTGTGTTAGTAAAATAAAGCAACGTGAGAAAAAAATATTAACTCATTCTTAACATAGACATGAAGAGCGCCATGTTGTTCTGTATTTGGCTTTATCATAATCATATCATTTATCTAAAATAATTTGTTTTTAATGTAATAAAAGACAACCGTTTTATTTTGATAAATTTTATAACAAGTACTATGTAACAAGCATTACAATAATTAGTGCAGGAATTATGTAATTATAAATTAAATAGATTTAAAGGGTTTTGGATTAAATATGACAAGTTTCTGCAAGATATCCTAAAGGCAAAATACTGCACAAGAGGTATGAGAATTGTCAGAAACATGAGTTTTGAAAAGCCATAAAGATGCCTAAAGGAGTTGAGTACAACTGTGGCTCTGTGAGTTTACAGTTTTGAATGCTGTACATTTGCTGCATATTTTGATATTTCGATTTGCATCTTCGGATGTGGTGGGTATTGATGCTGTCCAGTTCCTTCCTTTTAGAAGGTGATACTATTTTAAGGTGAGCTGTAAAGAGCCCCAGGGATCGCAGGTCTTGCATTTCCAGACACGCCACTGCTGCCTCCTCCTCCAAAACCACCGCTAATACTTCCACTGATGCTGCCTCCACTGCTAATATCACCTCCAAATCCCCCACTGATGCCTCCACCAATGCTGCCTCCACTGCTAAAATCACCTCCAAAGCCACTGCTGATACCTCCACTGATGCCACTGCTAACTCCACTGCCTCCAATAACTTGGGCTCCTTGATTGGCTGCTTGGCTGAGGGCAGTCTGCAGATCAATACCACTGGGTAGAGTTGGATTCTCACCATCTCCATAGTTAACGAAGTAGACTTCGGGCTGTTTCTTCTCTGGTGCTGGAACTTCGATGACCTGTTGGGCAGTGCCTTGGGTCTTCTTCCTGAGAACGTAGACAACGCTCTGTTGTTGGGGTGGTGGTACAACAACGGGTTCTTGACCTGCCAATTGTTCTGGAAGGCGAACGAAGAGGATGTTATGTTCTACTCTTGGCAAGGGAATATTAGCCCGTGGACCTTGTTCGATTTGCTGCTGAGGGATGTTGTATACATAAATGTTTCTCATGACTTGAGGTGTAACACAGTTACCATCAGCATGACGAACTTGACCATCTCCGCAAGAACCGCCAGAGAAACCTCCTGATGAGAATCCACCTCCTGACGAGATGCCGCCAGAGAATCCACCAGAAAAACCTCCTGAGAAGTCGTTACTGGAAAATCCTCCAGAAGAGAACCCTCCTGATGATCCACTTGAAAACCCACCTGATGAGAAGCCACCTGAAGATCCACTTGAAAACCCACCTGATGAGAAGCCACCTGAAGATCCACTTGAAAAACCACCTGATGAGAAGCCACCTGAAGATCCACCATCGATGAATCCTCCAGAAGATATTCCACTAGAGAACCCTCCTGAAGATCCACTTCCGCCTTGACTAAAGGAGGAGCCACCACGGTTTGGCAGACTATAGCCTAATGTATTGCATCTCACCGAAGCAATAAGAGAAAGTAATACCTGTTAGAGAAAGAAATTGTTTTCATGATACACTGAAATATTTAGAAAAAATCAAGTTATTGTTTTTACACAACCACTGTATAGTTCTTTTTACATATTTAAGGTTTTGTATTAGAATATTACTAATATAGAATTTATGGTGCACTTGGTTTTCTTATGCTGGGATAAGCAGTGGACTCAGAATTATTTCTGAGATATAAATATGAAATAACGTAATGTTTCAGTACTAAAAAATTTCTCATATCCGGTTTTTGGCACTTTTGTTAGCTAATTCTTGTATCTTTGTGTCATTATCCATTTCACTGTTAGGTTATATATTATCAACATAAATAACACTCTTAAATCTAAGTTATTCTAAGCTCTTAGCACGTAAAGAAACTCCAAGCTTGTTACTTAGTTACTAATAAAGGAATCTTGATATTCAGAAAAAAAAGATCCAGGAAATTTCCAACTAAAACAGAGTTCCTGATGGAATCTTTGACTTACCACTACCAACATCGTAAAGAATGTTGTGTCTTAAAGTTGTAGAATAATCGAATTGAATGATAACATGCTAGCTGCCTCAGTGTATTTATACCCACACGTCTCTATTTTCTTCCTCTCCCTCTCTCTCTTAAAACAGTGTCCCTCAAATCATTCCTTTCTCCTTCTGCAAACTCTTGAACACTTTCGCCTCCTCGTAGGCTCTTCTGCTCAAAGTACCTTGCCTAAAGATACTGGTCTAAGTTTGGGGTGTGTGGAGGTTGTAGAGAGGAGAGGTGTGTAAAATGGTCCTAGTAGAGAGGGCACCTGTACCCCACCTCCAGAAAGTGGAGGGGTATAATACCCAACTTGAGAATGGCATATTTAGGAAAACAATATAACTTGAAAGATATTGTATCAAATGTAAATAAACCACCTCTCTTAGTCATATTTCAAAAAGGAAAATGCTTATGCTAACTTGATTTCTTACGTTTTATTTGCTCAAGTTTTATTTCTTTGACTTCTTTTTTTTTTTTTAGGTATTTTCAAACTGGAAGAATTTGGAATATGTATAATGCAACATTGTAAGAAAATATATCCGCTGTTGGGAAAACATTTAATATTTTGAATTTATATTTCCTGGATTTTTATCAGTTATTATTTGGTTCTCTTAAGCTGGTAGGGTTCTTGAAACTATATAATTAATGACTGGAAGGATTGCTGTGATGGCAAATACGCATTTCGTTGAAATAAAATGATTTATATTTATTTTTAGATTTTCTGGATTTTATTATTTTTATTTGGCCCATCCAGAGTAGTAGGGTTCTGGAAATTATATAATTCATTTCTGGAATGGTTGCTAATGGTAAATACTCTTTTTAAGCGTTATAATATTTTTTTTACATTTATTTCAATGACCACCATTTTTTGTGTATTTACCCAAAGTCACAGGGTTCTGGACATATATAATGAATTACTGAAAGGACTTCTGAGGATGACTTCATCATCTTTAGTGTTTACTCAAGCTGGAAGCGTTCTGGGAGATCTAAAATTGAATACTGGAAAAACTGCTGATTGAGCATGCATATTAAGCATTGAAATATCTTAGTTTCGTTTATATTTGTGTACTCTATCTTATTAATTCCCTTTATTGATCTCTTCTCTCTCAAGCAGAGGTGGGAAAGTCCAGGAATAGCTAAAATTATATTTGTAGAACTCCTGAAAAAGAATTTCATTTATCATTGATAAAACGCTATTTTAAAATTTCAAGCGTCATTTCGTGGTATCATCCAGATTTGCTGTTGGAGTTTTGCTACGTAAAGTTCTGGAATAACTATAATTAGCCTAAATTGCTGATAAATTTTGAAAGGAAAGAATAAATGTTAATATTGAAATGAAGATTTTGAGGTTTGGAATAAATACTTATAATTAAATTTATGATTCTGAAATGCAAATACTGTCTGTACTTACGCAGTGGAAGATTTCTGGAATATGCAGTTAAATCTTGGAAAATGATCTAGAAGGGATAGAGATTCCTAATAGTTGTATTTGAAGGGAATTTGAATATATAGGTGTTAAAAGTCTGGAAAACCTATGGAAGAATATTTTCTTCGTTATAGAGATTGGAAGATTTATGAAATATCTTTAATTTAATTCTGAAAGTGTTCTGGATGAGAAGTAGTTTACTAATTTTAGGGTAGGAAAAATCATGGAATATCTGTAATTGATATCTGGAAGTGTAATACTTTCTTCTTTATTGGGGTGGAAGAGTCCTAGGATAATATAATAATATCCTGGTAAACTTCTAAAAGAGTAATAATTTCTTCATTACAGGGGCGGAAAGGTCATGGGATAATTTAATCATATCCTGGTATACCTGTAAAAGGGTAATCATTTCTTCGTTAAAGGGGTGGGAGGAGTCATGAACAAATATAATTATAGCTTGTTAATTCTCTTCAGTGGTAATCGTATATTCATTTTAGGGTAGAAGAGTTCTGAAATATATAGAATTATACATTCTGGAATAAATAGAGTAAGAAATGAGGAGGTCAGGCAGAGAACGGGTGTTGATAGAAAACTGTCTGATAGATTAGATCAGAGGTTATTGAGTTGGTTTGGACGCATGGAAAGGATGAGTGATGAACGAATGGCGACGAGAATGTGGAGTACAGAAGTGTTTGGATTTAGGCCAAGAGGAAGACCTAGAATGAGATGGATGGATGGCGTGAAAAGGGCATTGGATGCACGTGGAATGTAAGTGGAGGAGGGAAGAGAGCTTTCAAGAGATAGGAATGAGTAGAGGAAGATTTATAGGTGATACGGGCCAATGGGATTTCTCGCACCTGCTAACTCATTAAATTATGATGGACGGGTGTGAGGGGAGTTGCCATGTGATGAATCGGTGGGGACAAAACAAGTCCGGCTGTCGGGCCTCACTGTAGAATATTTTATAACGCCTACCTTGTGAGCGACTCAAGCAGAGTGGTGGTGGTGGGGGGAAATGTGGCAACCCTTTATCCCTAAGGAGCTAAGAGGAGTAGTTAAGGTATGTGTGGTATTTTGAAATAATTCTGAATGGGAAATACTCTAATCATTCTAGAATTAGAAGAATAATGGAATTGCTAGACCCATTTGGAAGGAATATACATTCCTATTTCTTGGAATAGAAGCTTATTGGAATATCTATAATTAAAACACTGGAGAAGATACTTTCCTTAGTCTTGGAATGGATGAATATTGGTATGTATTAAATCCAGGCATAGTTCTGGAAGATATTCACATTCCTAATTATTGGAATGGAAGTTTTCTGGTATATATATATATATATATATATATATATATATATATATATATATATATATATATATATATATATATATATATTTTATATATATATATATATATATATATATATATATATATATATGTATATATATATATATATATATATATATATATATATATATATATATATATATATATATATATATATATATATGAATCATTTTTTACCCCGACCAGGACTCGAACCTAGGACTTATTATTACTAAGTCAAGGCGCTACCAACTACACACCACAGAAGGTTTAACCTTTGTGGTTTGTAGTTGTAGCGCCTTGACTTAGTAATAATAAGTCCTAGGTTCGAGTCCCGGTCGGGGTAAAAAATGATTCATGTTTTCACATATGTAATGTGCTTGCTTGGTTATATATATATATATATATATATATATATATATATATATATATATATATATATATATATATATATATGTATGTATATATATATATATATATATATATATATAATATATATATATATATATATATATATATATATATATATATATATATATATATATATATATATATATATATATAATGAGATTCTGGAAGGGATCTGCAAGGAATACGAATAGATTCCTAATCTTTGGAATGGAAGAGCTATAAATATTGAAAGTCTGGAATGGTTTTAAAATGGAAATAGATTTCTGATTGTTGAAATACAAGAGTACTGGTATGTATAAGGAGGTTAGAATGACTAACATGGAATAACTTCCTAATTTTTTGAATGGAAGAATCCAATAATATATATAAATATATACTTCTGGAAGAATTATGGATCCCTAATCACTGAAATGAAACAGTACTGAGATATATATATATATATATATATATATATATATATATATATATATATATATATATATATATATATATATATATATATATATATAATGAAAGTTCTGGAAGATTTTTTAAAAGGATATTTTCTCCTAGTTGTCTACAATGGAACAATTTTGGATTATATACAATGTAATATTGGAATTGATTTAGAAGGAATATAGATGACTAATTCTTGGAATGGAATAGTACTGGAATATGTATGTATTGAAATTTTGGAAAGAATTTGAAATGGAAATATCACTCCAATATATTGTTAATGCACTCGTAGAGTAGTTTTAAAAGCAATATATATTCTTAACTCTTGGAATGGAAGAGTTCTTTAATATGGCTTTAATAAAATTCAAGAATAGATAGAGATTCCTAATGTTTAGATTATGGGAATGCTGGAATATATATAACTAAATCTTGCAATAATTCTGAAAGGAATTTGAATTCCTAATTATTGGAATGAAAGGGTAAATAAATTCTGGAATATAAGTAGATTCCTAATTACTGAAATGAAAGTATATTTTGGAGTATGTGTGTAGAGGCCTTCCTTACTTTGGCTATTCATTCTCTCTACTTGTCTTTTTTTTTATTGTTTATCATTCTGTTATGTCTGTCTTGTCCTTAAGCTGCTACTCTTTCTTTTTCTTATATTCTTTTTTTTAGTGCCCGGGACCGATGATGGCAACTTGCAATGCTCGTCCCAGTGTCACACACATAATAGGAAAAAAATAAATATGGGAATAATTCTGAGAAGAAAATTCTCTTTCCTTTACTGAGGCAAAATGTAATATTGGAACGTCTGATATATTTGATTTATTATTTCAAAGGGAATTTGGTTGTATTTCCTGTCAACTCAACAGTCCTTGCAAGTACAGATTAGATGTGTGGGGTTTAGTATGGAACAGAATCTTTACGTTTGACTATGTTCTGCTCTTACTCTTTTTATACTTTAATTTTTAAATCGTATGTCTCTCTCTCTCTCTCTCTCTCTCTCTCTCTCTCTCTCTCTCTCTCTCTCTCTCTCTCTCTCTCTCTCTCTCTCTCTCTCTCTCTCTCTCTCTCTCTCTCTCTCTCCTTAATTGAACTGATACATAACATGCTTATTTCAATGCTCTATCTATCTATCTATCTATCTCCTCAGCATTCCCCTGCTCTCTATCTCCTCATTTATTATTTCGCTATATATATTTTTCTTATTCCATTGGTATATAATTTTTCCATATTTTTTTGTTCTCTGTTACTTCCTTCATTCAGTAGTTACTGTCTCACTTCTCTTTTCCATTGCATTTTATCTCTTCATTCATCATTTCCCTCTATCTGTTTCTTCATCTGTTGCTGTCTCTCTCTCTTTCATTATTCCATTACTCCCTTTATTTTCATTTATCAGTTATTATTTATATTTTCCATGTGTTCTGCTCTCTATTATTTCCTAACTCCATTGCTCTCTATTTCATCCTTTTTCTCTCTCTCCATCTTTTGTTTTTTTTTAATTCCTCTCTCTTTATTGTTTTTTGCGTGT
>JAXCGZ010020813.1:20000-37500 GCA_037179515.1 Halocaridina rubra | reverse complement strand
GTGATTACCTAATTGTGCTTACGGGAAAGAGCCCAAAGCTCGTATCTTCCCGTCTCCTGATCGGTTCCATTTTATACTTAGTCATACTTATCATACCTGTCCTTAAAACTATGGATTGAGATAGCATTAACTACCTCCTCGCTTAGCCAATTCCAATTATCAACTACTCTTACACTGAAAAAGTATTTCCTTACATCCTGCAAAGAAGTTTTCTTACGAAGCTTCAAACTATGACTTCTAGTTCTAGAGCCAGCCATATCAAAATATCGATCCCTATCCACTCTATCATAACCATGAAGGAATTTAAAGATTGTCACCATATCCCCCCTCACTCTTCTAGCTTCGAGTGATGGTAAGTCTAATTCCCTCAGCCTCTCATCATAACTGAGATTGCGTATTTCTGGCACCAGTTTCGTGGCATGTCTTTGAACTTTTTCAAGCTTAGCTATGTGCTTTTTCAAGTGCGGATTCCAAAAGGGGGCTGCATATTCGAGTTTTGCCCTCACATAGGTTACATAAATATTTCTGAACATTTCCTTGTCCATGTGCCTGAAGGCTACCCTTACATTTGATAAGAATGCATATGCTGCCCTTACTATGCCATTTATATGTATTTCTGGAGACAAATCTGCCAGTATGTTTACTCCTAGATCTCTCTCATTTTCTGTCTCTTGAAGTTGTACTCCAGCCACCGAGTAGTCAAGCTTGGTTGATTACCTAATTGTGATTACCTAATTGTGTTTACGGGATAGAGCCCAAAGCTCGTATCTTCCCGTCTCCTGATCGGTTCTATTTTCTACTTAGTGATACTTATCATACCTATCCTTAAAACTATGGATTGAGATAGCATTAAATACCTCCTCGCTTAGCCAATTCCAATTATCAACTGCTCTTACACTGAAAATGTATTTCCTTACATCCTGCAAAGAAGTTTTCTTATGAAGCTTCAAACTATGACCTCTAGCTCTAGAGCCTGCCATATCAACATATCGATCCCTATCCACTCTATCATAGCCATGAAGGAATTTAAAGACTGTCACCATATCCCCCCTCAATCTTCTAGCTTCGAGTGATGGTAAGTCTAATTCCCTCAGCCTCTCATCATAACTGAGATTACGTATTTCTGTCACCAATTTCGTGGCATGTCTTTGAACTTTTTCAAGCTTAGCTATGTGCTTTTTAAAGTGCAGATTCCAAAATGGGGCTGCATTTTCGAGCTTTGGCCTCACATAGGTTACATAAATATTTCTGAACATTTCCTTGTCCATGTGCCTGAAGGCTACCCTTACATTTGATAAGAATGCATATGCTGCCCTTACTATGCCATTTATATTTATTTCTGGAGACAAATCTGCCAGTATGTTTACTCCTAGATCTCTCTCATTTTCTGTCTCTTGAAGTTGTACTCCAGCCACCGAGTAGTCAAGCTTGGGGCTTCTTGCACTAGTACCCATTCTCATTACCTTACATTTTGAAGTATTGAATTTCATTAGCCACTTTTCTGACCACTCATGCAGACTATTTAGATCTTCCTGAAGTTCTCTACTATTGTTCTCGTTTCCTACTTTCTTTGCAATCTTTGCATCATCTGCAAACATATTCAGTAATGAATTTACAGACTCTGGTAGGTCATTTACATATACAAGGAACAAAAGTGACCCTAAAACTGAACGCTGTGAAACTCCACTACTAACTCTTCTCCATTCAGACACTGAGTGTCTTACTCTAACCCCCTGTTCCCTTCCTTCTAAGTAAGTTTTTATGCATTCCAAGTCATTTCCACCTATTCAAGCCATTGCTTGCAGCTTCCTAATAAGTCTCCCATGTGGAACAGTGTCAAACGCTTTCTGGAAGTCTAGGAATATGCATCTGCCCAGCCCTCTCTTTCCTGTAAGATTCGGCTTACTTTATCATAAAATTCTAATAAGTTTGTTACTTTTGATCTACCTTCTCTGAAGCCATGTTGCCTCACTAACAAAAAGTTGAAGGATTCCAAGTGAAGAGAGATACGTTTCCTTAGTAGTTTCTCCATAACTTTGCAAACTATGCTGATCAAGTAAACTGGTCTATAGTTCAGAGCCATAGCCCTCAATCCCTTTTTGAAGATAGGTATCACGTTTGCTTGTTTTCAGCATATTGGAATCTCCCCTGACTCTAGTGACTTTTTAAATATGATACTTAGTGCCAATGAAATTGACTTTGCGCATTTTTTAAGTACATGAGGTGATATGTCATCAGGACCTGTAGCTTTATGAACATCTAACTCCATCAGCGCTTTGCATACCTCTGTGGCTGTAAGGTTGATGTTTTCTAATACCGGCCCTTGAGCTTCTATCTCTGCTATCTGAGGGGTTGGGGTATTTTCTACTGTAAATACTGATTGAAACTCCTTGGTCAATTCTTTGCAGACCTCTTCATCCGTCTCAGTGATGCTTCCATCCGCTCTCTTTAGCATTAAAACCTGTTCTTTTACCTTCAGTTTTCCTCTGTGTGTGTGATTACCTAATTGTGATTACCTAATTGTGTTCACGGGAAAGAGCCCAAAGCTCGTATCTTCCCGTCTCCTGATCGGTTCCATTTTATACTTAGTGATGCTTATCATACCTGTCCTTAAAACTATGGATTGAGATAGCATTAACTACCTCCTTGCTTAGCCAATTCCAATTATCAACTACTCTTACACTGAAAAAGTATTTCCTTACATCCTGCAAAGAAGTTTTCTTACGAAGCTTCAAACTAAGACCTCTAGTTCTAGAGCCAGCCATATCAAAATATCGATCCCTATCCACTCTATCATAACCATGAAGGAATTTAAAGACTGTCACCATATCCCCCCTCACTCTTCTAGCTTCGAGTGATGGTAAGTCTAATTCCCTCAGCCTCTCATCATAACTGAGATTGCGTATTTCTGGCACCAGTTTTGTGGCATGTCTTTGAACTTTTTCAAGCTTAGCTATGTGCTTTTTCAAGTGCGGATTCCAAAAGGGGGCTGCATATTCGAGTTTTGCCCTCACATAGGTTACATAAATATTTCTGAACATTTCCTTGTCCATGTGCCTGAAGGCTACCCTTACATTTGATAAGAATGCATATGCTGCCCTTACTATGCCATTTATATGTATTTCTGGAGACAAATCTGCCAGTATGTTTACTCCTAGATCTCTCTCATTTTCTGTCTCCTGAAGCTGCACTCCAGCCACCGAGTAGTCAAGCTTGGGCCTTCTTGCACTTGTACCCATTCTCATTACCTTACATTTTTAAGTATTGAATTTCATTAGCCAATTCCAATAATCAACTACTCTTACACTGAAAAAGTATTTCCTTACATCCTGCAAAGAAGTTTTCCTACGAAGCTTCAAACTATGACCTCTAGTTCTAGAGCCAGCCATATCAAAATATCGATCCCTATCCACTCTATCATAACCATGAAGGAATTTAAAGACTGTCGCCATATCCCCCATCAATCTTTAGCTTCGAGTGATGGTAAGTCTAATTCTCTCAGCCTCTCATCATAACTGAGATTACGTATTTCTGTCACCGATTTCGTGGCATGTCTTTGAACTTTTTCAAGCTTAGCTATGTGCTTTTTCAAGTGCGGATTCCAAAAGGGGGCTGCATATTCGAGTTTTGGCCTCACATAGGCTACATAAATATTTCTGAACATTTCCTTGTCCATGTGCCTGAAGGCTACCCTTACATTTGATGAGAATGCATATACTGCCCTTACTATACCATTTATATGTATTTCTGGAGACAAATCTGCTAGTATGTTTACTCCTAGATCTCTCTCATTTTCTGTCTCTTGAAGTTGTACTCCAGCCACCGAGTAGTCAAGCTTTTGCCTTCTTGCACTTGTACCCATTCTCATTACCTTACATTTTGAAGTATTGAATTTTATTAGCCACTTTTCTTACCACTCGTGCAGACTATTTAGATCTTCCTGAAGTTCACTACCATTGTTCTCGTTTCCTACTTTCTTCACAATCTTTGCATCATCTGCAAACATATTCATGAATGAACTTACAGGCTCTGGTAGGTCATTTAAATATGCAAGGAACAAAAGTGGCCCTAAAACGGAACCCTGTGGCACTCTACTACTAACTCTTCTCCATTCAGACACTGAGTGTCTTACTATAACCCTCTGTTCCCTTCCTTCTAAGTAAATTTTTATCCATTTGGAGACATTTCCACGTATTCTAGCCATTGCTTGCAGCTTCCTAATAAGTCTCCCATGTGGAACAGTCTCAAACGCTTTCTGGAAGTCTAGGAATATGCAATCTGCCCAGTCCTCTCTTTCATGTAAGATTCGGCTTACCTCATCATAAAATTCTATTAGGTTTGTTATTGTTGATTTACCTTCTCTGAAGCCATGTTGCCTCACTGACAAAAAGCTGAAGGATTCCAAGTGAAGAGAGATATGTTTCCTTAGTAGTTTCTCCATAACTTTGCATACTGTGCTGGTCAAGGAAACTGGTCTATAGTTCAGAGCCGTATCCCTCCTTCCCTTTTTGAAGATAGGTATCACGTTTGCTTGTTTCCAGCATCTTGGAATCTCCCTTGACTCCAGTGACTTTTTAAATATGATACTTAGTGCCACTGATATTGAGTTTGCGTATTTTTAAGTACATGAGGGTATATGTCATCAGAACCTGTAGCTTTATATATATATATATATATATATATATATATATATATATATATATATATATATATATATATATATATATATATAGTTTATTGACAAAATATTACAAAAGTATTACAAAAATATATTATTTTTTTTCTTTTTGCACAAAATAGCATAAGTAATAGAAACAATATTTTGTCCATCAAAAAAAAAAAAAAATCTTAGCCTAAAGAATAATACAAATATTCTCACAAACTTACCAACAAAAGTAAATAATCATATTTATCTTTCTGCCTAATTCTGAAATACAGTTAGAAGAATAGAATACATCCAAATATTACAAATTAACCTATACATACAAAAAATCAATGCTTTCCACATTGCAAGGTTGAATCTCTTCCTTATCTGTACAACTTTAGTACTTCATAAATATACTGACACAACTCGGTAATATGAAGCTCTTCATTCAAAAGTGATTGGACACTCAGATAGTTTAACATATTATATTTTTGTTTCACTGGTTGGGAGAAAGGACACTCAATTAGCACATGTTTTTCACTCTGAACTGCCATTTGATCACAAGCACATACTCTCATTTCTCTTGGTGTTCTGCTCCACCTTCCAGTCTCTACACGCAACTCATGAGACATTACTCTTAACCTTGTGAATGCCATTCGCAAATAATCTGGTACAAACTCTTTGCTACTATACACTTTATGTACTGTCAACTGACTATTTAAAATTTGTCTATATGTAAGATATTTTGTGGCACCTTCGGGGTTATTCAGTATTACAGAGTTTATTCCACTTAGAGCAGAAGCTTCCACATTATTTGCAATATATGAATTTAAAAATTGATAACCAGGTGTATTTTCCCGTCTGCAGATGTCAAATACCACATAGAAAGATTCTTCATTGTTAACCTGTTGCATTTTTTTGGTTAAAAATCCCCTTCTTCTTTCATTAACTTCATGTACTAAAGTTTCCAAACCACTTTCTATTAAACATAAGGATATTGGAGTGTTGTTTCTCACTCCCAATAAACACTTTACTGCTCTGTTATAAAGTTTTTCCATGCAAGCTAAATTACTTGTGAACCAACTCTCAGAGCCATACAAAAGTGAAGAACTCAAAGCAGCTTTAAAAACTTTAACCTTATATGCATAGGGCATACTCATGTTATTTATTCAGAATATACTAAACTTATTGACTGTTGCCGTACCATCGATTTCATGCTGTTTAAGTACTGAGTGCATACTTGCATCATCAGTAAACCATGCACCTAAGTACAGATACTTTTTACAATAATCTATTTTTATGTTGTTTATCACCATTAATGCTTTATCTCTGTCTTTTCCATTAACAACAAAATACTTTGTCTTCTTTTCATTAATCACCATACCATAAGCATTACAATAATCTAATAGAGCCTCAAGTTTTAATATGCACTTTTCACGAGATGTACTTACAATCACCGTGTCATCCATCATTAAAAGAGTATGTAAATTTCCCAAAAAAAACATCAATTCTCACTTTTTCTTTAATCATTCTCACCATTTTATCCATATAAATGACAAACAAAATGCAGCTCGTAGGAGCTCCTTGGCGTATACCTATAGATGTTGTTATTATAGCAGATTTTAACACACTTTTTGTACATGAATAAATATTTTGGATAGCTGACAACATAACCCTTCCACATCCCACCGACTTGAGACACTCGATTAAATCATATTTTGGTACCCTGTCGTACGCCTTACTAAAATCCACAAAAGCTATATACAATTTTTGCTTCTTGCAAGCAGCATAACCCATCAGTAACCTTAAAGCCAAAATCTGCTCTATACACCCTCTACCCTTCTGAGCTCCGGCCTGACACTTATCTATATTAAACCATAAACTTAACCGTCTCATCAAAAGCATATCATAGATTTTTGCCAAGGTGTTCATTATACTTATGCCCCGATAGTTTCCGCAATCTCTTCTATCCCCAGATTTAAATAGAGTGATCAGTTTATTGTGGCACCAAGCAAATGGATAAAGGACATTTAAGAAAAGGAAATAAAAAATTGTAAGGAAAAAGGATAACCATGTGTGTGGTAGCATCGTAAATAAACCAGGACACATTCCAATATAACTCTTATCTTTTTTATACTTTGCACTGCCATGTCTAACTCTTGAGCAGTAAAGGGATCATCCAATATGGGAATATTAGGTGAGTCTGACACATCAATGATTTGATTAGGATTAACTGTCGGAGGATTAAACAAATTTTCGAAATGCAATTTGAAATTGACATCTTCAGGTTGCACATCATTGGGTTCCACCACATTGCCATTCCAGTTAATAGATTTCCATATAATTTTTGGATCATTTTTTTCAAATATTCTCCTCCATCGAGGGTGGTCTTGATCCCATCCATTAAACTCTAACTCCCCAGATTGAAAAACTCTGCAGTCTCTTGCTACATTATTGATAATCTTATTACCTGTCTCTAATATATTAAAAATGTTCTCATTATGAATTTCAAATAATTCTGGGGGCTGAGTTTCATTGCATACCTCTGTGGCTGTAGGTTGTGTTTCAGCTGATAAGGATCCCATGTGACCGTAAATATGAGGTTTTCAATCTCTCTCTCTCTCTCTCTCTCTCTCTCTCTCTCTCTCTCTCTCTCTCTCTCTCTCTCTCTCTCTCTCTCTTTATGGCTTTTCCCTATGTTTGTATCCATCCACACGCACGCTAACGCACCCACCCAAACGCATGCATGCATATACATATTTTTTCTTTTGCATTTTCATATTATCTTTTATGAATAATGTTTTAAATTACAGTGTGTAGCTTTAGGTTTTTAGTATTTATTTTAGTTTTTAAGTTTATTTTTTTTAATTTCACTTAATGGATGTACTTGCAGGCTTAAAACTAAAAACCGGTATAATTTTGATTATATTTGATATTATATTGTAACTGGAATTTCAAATAGTCTTAGATATTCCATAGGGGAAATAAACGAGCGTGGTTATATCATATCTTTATTTGTAATAAATATATTGTAACAAATATTGCAGGATCTGTGATATGTTCTCTTTGTTAAAATATATAGATCTGTAATATATCTCACGATGGAAGACTGTAGTTTGGTTTCAGTTTGTGTTGTTAGAACTGTTCCAGACAGTTGGGTTCAGTTAATAATTATTTTTATAGAGACTGCAAGACTTCTTAGGTTTTCTCTTGTTCGCTATAGTTTTTTTTATAGTACTTTGTGTGATGTGACACTCTTTGTTTAGGGGGTACTGTAAAGACCTCCAATTCCAGTAGATCCTACATCAGATACTATGCCGGTGGCAGTTCCTACACTACTGATTACACCTCCAATACCACCACTGCTGATTCCACCTCCAATACCACCACTGCTGATACCACCTCCAATACCACTGCTGATGCCACCGCCGATTCCTCCACCGATACCTCCTCCAACACCACTGCCTCCAATAACCTGGGCACCTTGAGCAGCTGCTTGGCTGAGGGCAGTCTGGAGATCGATGCCCCCTGGAAGCGTTGGGTTTTCACCATCTCCGTAGTTAACAAAGTAGACTTCAGGTTGTTTCTTGGGTGGTGCTGGGACTTCGATGACCTGTTGGGCAGCACCTGGAGTCTTTTTGCTAAGGACGTAGACAATATTGTTCTGCTGGGGTGGTGGCACCACGATAGGCTCTTGACCGCCAATATGTTCTGGAAGACGGACGAAAAGGATGTTGTGTTCTACTTTAGGCAGAGGAATATTTGGCCTGGGACCTCTGGTAATTTGTTGTTGAGGAATATTATATATGTAGATGTGCCTCATGACCTGTGGTGTAACGCAGCTGCCATCAACGTGAAGGACTTGACCGTCCCCGCAGGAGGAAACACCACCGGCGAATCCCCCAGAAGAGAAACCCCCTGAAGAAAAACCTCCAGAGCTAAAACCACTGTCAGAGAAGCTTCCTGAAGATACACCACTAGAGAATCCTCCCGAAGATACGCTTCCGGAGAATCCTCCTGAGGAAACACCGCTGGAGAATCCTCCTGAGGACACACCACTGGAGAATCCTCCTAATACTCCACCGTCATGGCTAAAGGACCCTCCACTTGGAGTTGGCAGGTTATAACCTCCTAATTGGTTGCATTCACCTGCAGCCAACAGGGAAAGAATTACCTGAAATAATTTTTTTTGTCTTAATTTTAAATCATAAAGAAAATTTAGTTTTGGACATTTTAATTTATGATCTGATAATAACGCATGCACATAAACACTAACACACATATGCACATCTTTGTATGTACGTATATATGTATTTTGCATGCCTACTCACACTCATATATGCACTAACACATCTTAGGTGTTAAAGGAGGTCTTGCCAAACTCCCATTTGGCGCATAAGGTATTGCGCGAGAAGGTGAATGTCGGGTTACTCACAAGGATGGGGGCTGGGAGGTAAGAATCACGTAGAAACGGGATTTGGTAGGAGTGGGGGGGGGTGTGATGGGGCTTAATGGTATGGTGGAAGGTGGGGGATTAATAATGGGATGGAAGTATGACGTCATAAATTGCCTGAAACATCCCCAAAGCAGTTCTTTTGCCTTTCACTCTCTAGTTCTCTTTGTCTGTGTCTGCTTGCTTTATTTATTTATTTATATAATAATAATAATAATAATAATAATAATAATAATAATTATTATTATTATTATTATTATTATTATTATTATTATTATTATTATTATTATTATTATTATTATTATTATTATGATAATAAGTTATTATTATTATTATTATTATTATTATTATTATTATTATTATTATTATTATTATTATTATTATTATTATTTTTATTATTATTATTAGTGATGTTGTTGTTGTTGTTGCTGTTATTATTGTTGTTGTATTAATGGTAGTTACTTTGAATCTCTGAACACACGCATTGCTTGGGAAATGAAGCTACTGAAGCCCAAAGGGGTGTATGCAAATCCACACTGGAATGAAGCTGTGATCAGAAGTCATGCTTAGAATAAGAATTTTTTGAAGCTCAATGTACTGAATAGAATCTTATTACATATGAAGCTATGAAAGAAAATGACAGGAGTCGATAAAATCAAGCTTCTCCTCTGTTGAAGCTTTTTGAGAAAAGATTAATAACTCAGAAAATGAATCTGTTTTGTAGCTTATTGAATGAAATGGCATCGTATCTTATATTGATGCTCTCTAAGAACCAACAAATGAAGCTTCACGAAGAAAGTGAAACAGTATTTCATATTGAAGCTCTCTAAGAAAACACCAAATAAAATTCAAAGATCAAAGATGAAGCTTTTGAAGCTCGACTGGCAGCATTTAATCTTATCTTAAATTGAAGCTCTTTACGAAGCCACCAACTAAAGCTTAAGGAACAAAATGGTATTATATCATTTATTGGAGTGTTCTAACCAGACGCCAAAGCTTAGGAAATGAATCATATGAACCTCAATGGATGCAAATTTAAGCTCTAAGACATCATAAAACAGAGGTCAAGAAACGAAAGTAAATTATATATAGTATTGAAGCTCTAGATGAAAGCACCAAATATTAGAAAATTGAAATTAGCAAGAAATATATTAATTTTATCTATATTGAAGCTCTTTAGCTCAACAAATAATACACTGAAAACGATAGAACCTCTGAAAATGACCTCGGAAGCTTAGAGACAATGAAGCTTTCTATCTTCAAGCTCAAAAAATGAAGCTATTGTAGCTCAATGGGAAATATGCATATTGAAGCTAAACAGAATCTCTTGAACACAATAAATAATATACTGAAGCTGATGAAATTCTTGCAGAAAACCGTCAAAGCTTAGAAAAAGAAGCTTTCGAAGCTCAACGAGAAATAGGGAAATTTAATGTAAAATGATGCTTATGAGCACTGTGAATAGTATTCTATGCCAGATGATGCTTTGAGAAAAACTCCTTGAAGCTCAGAACCTCCAAAGCTTTCTAGCTTCAAGCTTCAACTCACCAATATAAGCTTCATGACGAATGTAGTGATGCCGATGAAGCTCGAGTTGTGTTCTAGAGATAGTGAGGAATAGCTATGCATGATCTGTGCTGGTATATATATATACATTCTCTCTCTCTCTCTCTCTCTCTCTCTCTCTCTCTCTCGCTCTCTCTCTCTCTCTCTCTCTCTCTCTCTCTCTCTCTCTCTCTCTCTCTCTCTCTCAAGGTATCTATATCTTCCAGAATCCTTAACAAATAGTATTCTCTCTCTCTCCTCTCTCTCTCTTCCTCTCTTCTCTCTCTCTCTCTCCCTCTCTCCTCTCTCTCTCTCTCTCTCTCTCTCTCTCTCTCTCTCTCTCTCTCTTTAAGCCCCTCCCACTATTCCCTCTTAGTCCTTCGTTGATCACGTCTTATGCATCCTCTCTCTTCTCTCTCTCTCTCTCTCTCTCTCTCTCTCTCTCCTCTCTCTCTCTCTCTCTCCGTCTCTCTCTCTCTCCTCTCTCTCTCTCTCTCTCTCACACACACACACACACACACACACACGTGGCTGGAGTACAACTTCAAGAGACAGAAAATGAGAGAGATCTAGGCGTAAACATACTGGCAGATTTGTCTCCAGAAATACATATAAATGGCATAGTAAGGGCAGCATATGCATTCTTATCAAATGTAAGGGTAGCCTTCAGGTACTTGGACAAGGAAATGTTCAGAAATATTTATGTAACCTTTTGTGAGGCCAAAACTCGATTATGCAGCCCCCCTTTTGGAATTCGCACTTGAAGAAAGCACATAGCTAAGCTTGAAAAAGTTCAAAGACATGCCACGAAACTGGTGCCAGAAATATGCAATCTCAGTTATGATGAGAGGCTGAGGGAATTAGACTTACCATCACTCGAAGCTAGAAGATTGAGGGGGGATATGGTGACAGTCTTTAAATTCCTTCATGGTTATGATAGAGTGGATAGGGATCGATATTTTGATATGGCTGGTTCTAGATATAGAGGTCATAGTTTGAAGTTTCGTAAGAAAACTTATTTGCAGGATGTAAGGAAATACTCTTTCTGTGTAAGAGTAGTTGATAATTGGAATTGGCTAAGCGAGGAGGTAGTTTAATGCTATCTCAATCCATAGTTTTAAGGACAGGTACGATAAGTATCACTAAGTAGAAAATGGAACCGATCAGGAGACGTGAAGCTACGAGCTTTGGGCTCTTTCCCGTAAACACAATTAGGTAATCACAATTGGGTAATCACACACACATGGAATCCATCGACAGTAAATGTTATAAGTTCCTCCCTCCGCTTCCTCCCTCTGTTACTCCCTCCGTTTAAGCCCTACATTTATTCCCTCAGTTTTCTCCCTTTGTTTAAATCCTCCTTTTCTCCCTCCTTATCCATCTGTTTATTTATTTCTCTTTTATTCTTCTTCTTCCGTTTTCTTAGATTTATTTAATTTTTCATTTATTTATATATTTATTTAATTGTTTAATATATGTTCTTAATTTCCTTGTTATTATTGTTCTGTAGTGCTACTTCTTATCTCCTTTATTTATTCCAACTTTTCTTCTTCTTCTTCTTCTTCTTCTTCTTCTTCTTCTTCTTCTTCTTCTTCTTCTTCTTCTTCTTCTTCTTCATCTTCCTGATATTCCATCCTCCTATTCCATAGAATCCTCCTTTTCCTCCTCAACCTCTTGGTCCTGTTCCATATTATTTTTCTCCTCCTCCCCCCCTCCTCCTGCTCCTGCTCCTCCTCCTCCTCCTCCTCCTCCTCCTCCTCCTCCTCCTTCCTCACTTTCCTTTTTCCTTTTCCTCCATTTCTACATCTCTCCCTTTTTCAGCCCCCTCCCCATGCCTCATCAAATTGGAGGGATTACCCCCTCTGAGGTCAGAATGTCAGGAACAGCTCAGGAAAAAGAGAGAGAGAGAGAGAGAGAGAGAGAGAGAGAGAGAGAGAGAGAGAGAGAGAGAGGAGAGAGAGAGAGAGAGAGTCTATTGTTTTTCTTAAACTTGGATATTTTAGTTTCCTCCCTAAAAAAATCGGATTTAGACGTTTCCTACTGTATAAATAATAATTGTTTGTGCATGTGTACATACATACATACATTACATACATACGTATGGACAATGACCGCAATCCTCCTTTTATTAGGAGTGGCCGAGTCAAAGCAAACATTAACTATAAATAAAACAAGCCTCGATCACTCTCTTAGCTTATAATAATAATAATAATAATAATAATAATATAATAATAATAATAATAATAATAATAATAATAATAATAATAATAATAATAATATACCTTAGCGTAATCTGATTACCCGGTAATACGTATTAAGGTTTCTCTCTCTCTCTCTCTCTCTCTCTCTCTCTCTCTCTCTCTCTCTCTCTCTCTCATTTGACTCCATTCACTGTTTGCTTGAGAAATACCTATTTCGAGTCAGACATAGAGGAAATGGGCAACTATAAATATAGCAATTTATAGATAACATTAGCTAATATAATTGGCTCATTTGACGAAGGTTGGCTACAGTTATGGCGAATGAAAATAATTCTAGTGGGTTTTTAGCATGTTGTTAGAGTAAATTGCCCCTGCTTACTTAGCAGCGTAATTGATTACGCAATTCTTACATTTACATATATATATATATATATATATATATATATATATATATATATATATATATATATATATATATATATATATATATATATGAACAATAGATATGGTCAATATACCAGTTGATGTGTGGGGTCTGTAGTGGAGTAGTTTCCGTCTCCCTCGGGACCTCTTTATGTATATTTTCTTATTTCTCAGCATATTTTTTTTTTATGTTCATATGAGGTCGCTGTTTTTCAGTGTTTCTCAGTAGCTTCTTGGATAATGATTTTTAGTCTTTACGGCCGGATGACCCTCCTGACGCAAACCCTCTGCTGGGCTTGTAACCTATTTGACAAAATTAGGATTTATGTATGTATGTATGTATGAATGTACATATATATATATATATATATATATATATATATATATATATATATATATATATATATATATATATATATATATATATTTATATATATATATATATATATATATATATATTATATATATATATATATATATATATATATATATATATATATATATGTGTGTGTGTGTGTGTGTGTGTGTGTGTGTGTGTGTGTGATTACCTAATTGTGATTACCTAATTGTGTTTACGGGAAAGAGCCCAAAGCTCGTATCTTCCCGTCTCCTCATCGCTTCCATTTTATACTTAGTGATACTTATCATAACTGTCCTTAAAACTATGGATTGAGATAGCATTAACTACCTCCTCGCTTAGCCAATTCCAATTATCAACTACTCTTACACTGAAAAAGTATTTCCTTACATCCTGCAAAGAAGTTTTCTTACGAAGCTTCAAACTATGACCTCTAGTTCTAGAGCCAGCCATATCAAAATATCGATCCCTATCCACTCTATCATAACCATGAAGGAATTTAAAGATTGTCACCATATCCCCCCTCACTCTTCTAGCTTCGAGTGATGGTAAGTCTAATTCCCTCAGCCTCTCATCATAACTGAGATTGCGTATTTCTGGCACCAGTTTCGTGGCATGTCTTTGAACTTTTTCAAGCTTAGCTATGTGCTTTTTCAAGTGCGGATTCCAAAAGGGGGCTGCATATTCGAGTTTTGGCCTCACATAGGTTACATAAATATTTCTGAACATTTCCTTGTCCATGTGCCTGAAGGCTACTCTTACATTTGATAAGAATGCATATGCTGCCCTTACTATGCCATTTATATGTATTTCTGGAGACAAATCTGCTAGTATGTTTACTCCTAGATCTCTCTCATTTTCTGTCTCTTGAAGTTGTACTCCAGCCACCGAGTAGTCAAGCTTGGGCCTTCTTGCACTTGTACCCATTCTCATTACCTTACATTTTGAAGTATTGAATTTCATTAGCCACTTTTCTGCCCACTCATGCAGATTATTTAGATCCTCCTGAAGTTCTCTACCATTGTTCTCGTTTTTTACTTTCTTCACAATCTTTGCATCATCTGCAAACATAATCATGAATGAATTTACAGACTCTGGTAGGTTATTTACATATACAAGGAACAAAAGTGGCCCTAAAACTGAACCCTGTGGAACTCTACTACTAACTCTTCTCCATTCAGACACTGAGTGTCTTACTCTAACCCTCTGTTCCCTTCCTTCTAAGTAAGTTTTTATCCATTCCAAAACATTTCCACCTATTCTAGCCATTGATTGCAGCTTCCTAATAAGTCTCCCATGTGGAACAGTGTCAAACGCTTTCTGGAAGTCTAGGAATATGCAATCTGCCCAGCCCTCTCTTTCCTGTAAGATTCGGCTTACCTCATCATAAAATTCTAATAAGTTTGTTACTGTTGATCTACCTTCTCTGAAGCTATGTTGCCTCACTGACAAAAAGTTGAAGGATTCCAAGTGAAGAGAGATATGTTTCCTTAGTAGTTTCTCCATAACTTTGCAAACTATGCTGGTCTAGGAAAGTGGTCTATAGTTCAGAGCCGTATCCCTCCTTCCCTTTTTGAAGATAGGTATCACATTTGCTTGTTTCCAGCATCTTGGAATCTCCCCCGACTCCAGTGACTCCTTAAATATGATACTTAGTGCCACTGATATTGTGTTTGCGCATTTTTTAAGCACATGAGGGGATATGTCATGAGGACCTGTAGCTTTATGAAGATCTAAATCCATCAGCGCTTTGCATACCTCTGTGGCTGTAAGGTTGATGTTCTCTAATACCGGCCCTTGAGCTTCTATCACTGCAATCTGAGGGGGTGGGGTATTTTCTACTGTAAATACTGACTGAAACTCCTTGTTCAATTCTTTGCAGATCTCTTCATCCGTCTCAGTGATGCTTCCATCCGCTCTCTTTAGCCTTAAAACCTGTTCATTTACCTTCACTTTTCCTCTGATAAAGCTGTGGAAAAGCTTGGGATATTCTTTAGCCTTCCTTGTGATGTCCCTCTCATAGTCTCTCTCTGCCTCTCTCCTTTTACTTAGGTAGTCATTTCTTGCTCTTTTGTAGGTTTGCCAGGCATTTATGTTTTTTCTCCTCCTATACCTTTTCCAGTATTTGTCTCTCCACTCCTTAGCTCTTTTACACCCATTATCGAACCATTTCTCTCTGGCATGAATTACACCTACTTTGGTGACAGGTATGCAGCAATCTACTATCTTCCCATATTTCTCACAAAAGATGTCATACATTTCTTGTACAGATTTGTTGTAAAATAAGGTTCTCCAGTCAATAACTGCAAAAAGCTCATTCATTTTGATGTAATCTCCTTTCGGATAGTTCCTCCTCATGTCCTCAGTGCCTCTACTCTCAGGAAGAATATCTTCAATGATATACTCCATCAACAGCACACAGTGGTCACTCTTTCCAATTGGTGGTTCATACTCAATTTTTTCAATATCCAACACATTATCTGTGAACACTAGATCAAGTAGTGATGGCTCATCCCCACCCCTGGCCCTTGTTGGTTCCATTACATGTTGGTGTAGGAAATTCCCTTGTACGCAATCTAGGAATCTTGCCCCAAATGAGTCCTCACCACTGTGTGGGTCAAGATTTATCCAATCTATCTCTTTATGATTAAAGTCTCCCATAATCAAAATCCTACATTTTTTTCCCCGTGCCATGTTAACAACTGAGTTTATGACTTCAATAGTACCTATATGACTTTCCTCATAAACTTCAAGCCTATTTTGGTTCCTTGGTGGGTTGTATACAACAGTTATTATAATGCTCTCTGACCCAGTATTTATGCGAGCAACAAGAAATTCCTTGAACTCACTTTCTATAGCCAAGTTTATTTCTCCGACTTGAATCCTTTCACTTATGAGCAGTGCTATCCCTCCATCAGTCCTCTCAGATCTTTCAACCCTTAGTATTCTGAAGCCTTTAGGAAAAACTGTGACACTGTTTATGTCCTCACTCAACTTAGTCTCTGTAATTGCTACTATATCTGCCTTACTGTTGTGAATCCTATCTTTTAATTCTACTGCCTTACCAGCTAATCCATCAGCATTTGTGTATAACAATCTTAATGAGGCCCCATCCCCTGATCTTCTGTCATTATCTTCTTTATCTCCCCTTTGTCTGGAAGAACTCTGTAATGAAAATTTTTCTTCTCTTCTTCATTTCTTTCATCATTTAACCTTCTTGCCTCTTGCAACAAGTTTTTGATCTTTCCCATCTCTTCCTGTGTTCTGCATCGTCTAATGAACACTTCTTTGAATTCTTGAAGGTCTTTTAGACTTTTTTTTCTCAACAATATTTCCCTACATGTTTCCCCTCTCTCAAAGGTTACTTTTGTTGGTCTCGGCTTTCCTTCCCTCGAATATTTACCTAGTTGGTGTATGTTTACAATATCCTCAGGACCACATACTACTCCAAGCTTTCTTATCAGGTCTACAACCCTAGCTTTATTTTCTTCAAGTCTCCCATGCCATGTTGGCTCCTGGGACTCGCTTATGCCTGAGATTACCACTGTCTTCTCCTTATCAAGTGCCTGTCTGATGAGTGGGTTTGCCCTTTCTATCACAACGTCTTTCATTTTTTCGATTACTGTTTCTTTATAGTCAACTGTTTGTATGTTTTCCAGTGCCACCACCTTTACAGCCTCTTTTACTGCCACATTCCCCTTTAGTGCATCAGCAAAGGAAGTTTTCATGGCATCATTTTCCATATTCAGCACCTGGAACTCTTTTCTGAACTGTTCAATGTTTTCCTTAATCTGGACATTCCAAGCAGCAATCTCGTCTCTCTCAGAAGAGAGCAGTGAACTAACATCTAATTCCTTTAGGTTGTCATTCAGCTG
>JAXCGZ010020813.1:15000-17500 GCA_037179515.1 Halocaridina rubra | reverse complement strand
TCATGTTTTCACATATGTAATGTTCTTATTTGGTTATTGTATTGCCCGAATGAGATTGGGAATTGAATTAAATGCGAAAATGAAGCCACATATGAGGTTGGGGAATCTGTAATATGAACATAGTAGCATTCAGATATAAAGCGTTCATTCCTACTATAGCAGATATAAGATATAAGATTTGTTTCCCTTTAACCTTCTCTGGTGTAGTTGGTAGTGCCTTGGCTTAGTAATTATAAATCCCAGGTTCATGTCCTGGTCGGGGTAAAAAAATGATACATTTTTCACATGAACGGTCCCGAATGAGATGGGGAGTTGAATTAAATGCGAAAATGAAACCACGAGAGAGGTTGGGGAAACTGTAGTGTAGTTGGTAGCACCTTGGCTTAGTAATAATGAGTCCCAGGGTCAAGTTCCGGTCGGGGTAAAAAATGATTCATGTTTTCACATATGTAATATGCTTATTTGGTTATTGTTGGTCCCGAATGAGATTGTGAAACCACAAACGCGGTTGGGGAAACTGTAATGTGAGCATAGTGGCATTCAGATAGAATGTGTTCATTCCTGCTATAGCAGATATAAGCTATAAGGTTTGTTTCCCTTTAACCTTCTGTGGTGTAGCTGGTAGCTCCTTGGCTTAGTAATAATAAGTCCCAGATTCAAGTCCCAGTCGGGGTAAAAAATTATTCATGTTTTCACATATGTAATGTGCTTATTTGGTTATTGTATAGCCCGAATGAGATTGGGAATTGAATTAAATGCGAAAATGAAGCCACAAATGAGGTTGGGGAATCTGCAATATGAACATAGTGGCATTCAGATATCTATAAAGCGTTCATTCCTACTATAGCAGATATAAGCTATAAGATTTGTTTCCCTTTAACCTTCTCTGGTGTAGTTGGTAGTGCCTTGGCTTAATAATTATAAATCCCAGGTTCATGTCCTGGTCGGGGTCAAAATATGATTCATTTTTCACATGAACGGTCCCGAATGAGATGGGGAGTTGAATTAAATGCGAAAATGAAACCACAAGCGAGGTTGGGGAAACTGTAGTGTAGTTGGTAGCACCTTGGCTTAGTAATAATAAGTCCCAGGGTCAAGTCCCGGTCGGGGTAAAAAATGATTCATATATTCACATATGTAATGTGCTTATTTGGTTATTGTTGGTCCCGAATGAGATTGTGAAACCACAAACGCGGTTGGGGAAACTGTAATGTGAGCATAGTGGCATTCAGATAGAATGCGTTCATTCCTGCTATAGCAGATATAAACTATAAGGTTTGTTTCCCTTTAACCTTCTGTGGTGTAGTTGGTAGCTCCTTGGCTTAGTAATAATAAGTCCCAAGTTCATGTCTCAGTCGGGGTAAAAAATGATTCATGGTTTCACATAAATGGTCCTGAATGAGATGGGGAGTTGAATTAAATGCGAAAATGAAACCACGAGCGAGGTTGGGGGAACTGTAATATGAACATAGTGGCATTCAGATAGAATGCGTTCATTCCTACTATAGTAGATATAAGCTATAAGGTTTGTTTCCCTTTAACCTTCTGTGGTGTACTTGGTAACGCCTTGGCTTAGTAATAAAAAGTCTTAAGTTCAAGTCCCGGTCAGGGTAAAAAAAAATGATTCATGTTTTCACATATGTAATGTGCTTATTTTGTTATTGTTGGTCCTGAATGAGATTGGGAGTTGAATTAAATGCGAAAATGAAACCACGAGCGAGGTTGGGGAAACTGTAATATGAACATAGTGGCATTCAAATAGAATGCGTTCATTCCTACTATAGTAGATATAAGCTATAAGGTTTGTTTCCCTTTAAAATGATTCATATATATATATATATATATATATATATATATATATATATATATATATATATATATATATATATATATATATATATGGATTAGGATTTGGTTTTACGTCACGAACTCTCTTTTCTACTAAGGGCTAGGACGGTTGCCTTCTTGCAAAGGTCTTGTTTTGGCAGATGTAATCGTTATCCTGAGTGTATGACCTTTCTAACCTCAGTCCGTGACGGGGCGCGAACCCTCGACCTGCCACCTCAGAGTCGCGGACGCTACCATTTTGCATGGAGACTACATATATATATATATATATATATATATATATATATATATATATATATATGCACAGCATAAACACACTTTGTAGCGCCTTAGCACAGTGAATATGTGTCCTAGGCTCGAATCCCGACCAGGGGCAAATTTATGTTTCATGTGTTGGCATATAATTATGTTTTTATTTGATCGCTGTTAATGCCTGTATGGCAGGAGATATGTAGTAAATGCGAAAATAATTAATAATAATAATAATGAAAATAATAATAATAATAATAATAATAATAATAATAATAAATGTAATGATAATACTAATAATAATTATAAATACTGCCATATTGGGTAGTTAACCCAGAAAAAATGTCATCAGGGACTATCTTAAATAAACCTCTCAAATTGCAGTGCTTTACTTTTTGTACAG
>JAXCGZ010020813.1:7500-10000 GCA_037179515.1 Halocaridina rubra | reverse complement strand
TTGCCTAGTAAATAAATGCTGTTTGAGTTTCTTTTTAAATAAAGTTGTGGGTAGGAAAGATGGAAGAAAGAATTAAAAAAAGGAATTTGAGCCTGTATTTCTTGTATACGTTCAGAGAAACTGGTAACACACATATACACATACAGTAGCTTTATTCCCCCCTGTAAGGTGGTATGGTCGAGTCAAAGCGCACCAATTAACCAGAAATTTCATCTCTTCATTCTTGATTTCTTGGGGATAAAGGGCCACATATTGCTTGTATCATCCACGGTGTAAATGAGCAAGGATCTCTTGCCGTTGGTGTCCAGTCGTAATTGGTTTATCACCTGGTGTGCTAGGGGATAATGGGTCATAACAGTTATTTTCCGCCACCAAAATGCTTGGAGCAGAAACAGTGAAAGTGGGAAATTCCTTCTGCCGTGTAGCCCAGCAACCGAAACTGTTTTACCCCCACTGCACACTGGTACAGTTGGTAACTCCCTTGACTGTGACAATCAGTCTGTGCATATTAGAAGTTACCGACTGTACTACTGATGGTCTCAACGAAGGTGACTCTTAATGTCTAAGAGTCAAACCTTTCTTGGACATTCAGTGATGCAGTTGGTAATTTTTGCATTGATGGATTATAGCTGTAGAGAATACTGTAGGTTCAAATCCTGTTCAAAGACAGATATCTGATTAATTTATTTACACGTAGGAGAGTATTTATTTGATAAATAGAATTGCCAGTTGATGATTTTGTGTAAAGATTAAGACAGAACATTAATTGAGCTAATAACACTTGGAGCCTTTAACAGGTCAAGAACAACAACTACAAGAACAAATAAAGTGGCTTTAGAGCTAATATTTGTATTTTTAACTTAGTCCATGATTACTTAGGGTCACTATTTGTCATGAGCCTCTTAGAAGATAGTATTATTTTGAATCAAAGTTGTACTGTTTGAAGACCCTTCATGACACCAACCATCTCTATTTATCTAGACTTGGAACCTGCACCGAGTTCTTGCTGGCATGTTAACCCTGTAGCTGAATTAGTAACAGTCACAACACAGCGGTAATAATTCTCGCATTATGAACAGACTTAATAACAGTAGCAACAAAAATAAATACAAGAGAGATGACTATTCCAGTTCTAACATTACAGTCATTTTCCAAATAAATACTAAAAAAAATGTCAGTAAGTGATATATTATTTCCTCTCACAATGGAAAATCCTTTCCCTTGGGTAGTGAATGGCTCCTGTATGCATGATTCGATGATTTGAATGATTGGTCGAGTGTGAAGCGAGTAAAGAAGAAGAAGACCTTGTTGAAGACCTCTGGAAAGAGAGTCCTTGATGGGTATAGCATCATGAGAGAGTTGAGAGACTGGAGATTCTAGGTTTTTCCTGAAAGGGAAAGATGCAGATTCTGTTGTTTACATTCTGCCTCATTTAGAAATTCTATTTACTTTCTACCTTGAGGAAGATAATTTCTTGGCAGAACCTGTTTGTTCATTCTTAAAACTCTATTGAATGCTATGATAGGGAGGATTCCCTAAGCTGTTTGTGTAACCTCTAAGCGACTGAGAATGGCAATTAGACATGGCTTTTATTGTTGTTAATGATAAGTCTGACAAAATGCATTGTATTCTTTGGTATGATGCGTATATGCGTACTGAAGTAGATTCTGTACATTGTCTTTGCTTTTTGTTGAAGCTGTTATTAGTATTTCATCGGGCGCTGATCGTGTCTTTGTTCATTGTCTTGGCTGTTTTGTAATTTTATTTTGTAAACAAATATCAAATTAGCTTAATGTTGAGAAAATTAGATAAAATTATAGCTCTTGTTGTACTTAAGCTCAAATGATACATTTTTTGAGCCATCTTTTAGTTTGTCCAAATTTATATATATTTTTGTCAGTGTTATTGTTTTCCTCTGCAGTAAGGTGTTTGTCTTCGTGTGTGTACTTCGCGATGCTTCCTGTTTGGATAATTTTAACACATGATAATAAGAATAATATTTATATTGCTAGTTTAATTTCACTTTCTGTAAGAACACAAACAGAAGCAATAATGCGTAAGAAAGAGCTCGTTCTGAAGATAAAAATAAGATTAAAAAATAAATAAGTAAGCAAAGATGAAATGGAAAATGATAAAATGGAAGACATTGCTCCAAACCTCATAGATTTATAGATAGAAAAAGAAATAAACAGCTTCATACTCATTGGCTCAGTTATGCACAAGGACCCAAAATAGTGGAAGTGTAAACTATCTCAAATTAGCTTTCAAATTTACCACATTTTCAACTATTCCTTTTTAATTCCTTTTTTTTAGTGTTCACATCTCTTCCCTTTTCCACTTTTACTTACCAGGAGGGCAACTTTTCCAAAATCATTCGCCTGTTTTTCATAATTCATTATTTATTGCTTGGTTTTGGTGCATCCTACGTGCGAATTTTGAGTTGCCAACTGGTCATTTTTTTTATGAACCTTTGCTTCAAGAAAACACAAAAGACTTTATG
>JAXCGZ010020813.1:0-2500 GCA_037179515.1 Halocaridina rubra | reverse complement strand
TTGCATATCCCTAGACTTCCAGAAGGCATATGATAAAAATCCCACACGGGAGACTTTTGACGAAGCTGCAAGCAATGGCGAGAATAGGTGGAAATGTCTTGGAATGGTTAAAAACTTACAGAAGGAAGGGAACGGAGTTAGAGTAAGATACTCAGTGTCTGAATGGAGAAGGGTTAGCAGTGGAGTTCCACAGGGTTCAGTTTTAAAACCTCATTTGTTCCTTTTATATGTAAATGACCTACCAGAGTCTGTAAATTCATTCATGAATATGTTTGCAGATGATGCCAAGATTGTAAAGAAATTAAGAGACGAGGACAATGGTAGATAACTTCAGGAAAACCTTAATAGTCTGCATGAATGATCAGAAAAGTGGCTAATGATATTCAATACTTCAAAATGTAAGGTAATAAGAATAGGTACAAGTGCGAGAAGGCCCAAGCTTGAATACTCAATAGCAGAGCAGAGTTTCAAGAGACAGAAAACGAGAGAGATCTGGGAGTAAACATACTGGCAGATTTTTCTCCGGAAATGCATATAAATGGCATAGTAAGGGCAGCATGTGCTTTCTTAACAAATGTAAGGGTAGCCAAAGCTTAAATACGCAGCCCCATATTGGAATCCACTCTTGAAAAAGCACATTTAAGCTGGAAAAAGTTCAAAGATATGACACAAAACTGGTGCCATGAATACGTAATCTCATTTATGATGAGAGGCTGAGACAATTTGACTTACCATCACTCGAAGCTAGAAGAATGAAAGGGAATATGGTGACGGGTTTTAGAATTCTTCATGGTTTTGACAGAGTGGATATGGATCGATATTATGATATGGCTGGCACTTGCACTAAATTTGAAGCTTCGTAAGAAAGCTTGTTTGCAGGATGTAAGGAAGTACTATTTTTTTAATGTAAGAGTAGTTGATGATTGTAATTCGTTAACGAGAAGGTAGTTAATGTTAACTCAATCCAAAGGAACCGACAAGGAGACAGGGAGTTACGAGCTTGAGGATCTTTCCCATAAGCACAATTAGGTAATTATAATTAGGTAAGTACACACACATACACACACAGTCAATGATAGTAGCAAATATCGCTCGCATTAGCTCCGAAAAGGTTGTACCTTAGAGTGCTTTGATTGATTTTTTACATATGAAAAAAAGTGCAGTAAGTAAAAAAAAAAAAAAAAAAAATCTGGATTATGATTGTTGGATGGGAAGAAAATAGCATTGGATGAATGGGGTATATCAGAGGTGCAGGGCAGAGAGAGAGAGTGCATGAGATAGGATTGACGTGAGAGAAATGGTGAATAGGTGATGCGGGTCAAAGTAATTTCCTGCATCTGCTTAGCAATTTTTGTTAGGACGCGTTGTTCAGAGATTTTTGTGAAGTGATGTAGTAGTAGAGGTGATCTAGCTAAGGCTGTCTTGCCTCACTGAAGAAAAATTTCTGAAATTTGCGATGCTTTGACTTCGCCAACTCTTAAATTGTATTATTGCTGCCATATATATATATATATATATATATATATATATATATATATATATATATATATATATATATATATATATATTTATATATATATATATATATATATATATATATATATATATATATATATATATATATATATATATATATGCATATATATATATATATATATATATATATATATATATATATATATATATATATATATATATATATATATATACACACACACACACACACACACACACACACACACACACACACACACACACAGACACACACACACACACACATATATATATATATATATATATATATATATATATATATATATATATATATATATATATATATATATATATATGTATATATATATATATATATATATATATATATATATATATATATATATATATATATATATATATATATATATATATATATATATATATATATATATATATATATGATTGATGATTCAGTTTTACGTCTCGAACTCCCTTTTCTACTAAGGGCTAGGACGGATGCCTTCTTGCGAAGGACTTGTTTTGGCATGTGTAATCGTTACCCTGAGTGTATGCCCTTACTAACCTCACTCCGTGACGGAGCGCGAACCCTCGACCTGCCGACACAGAGTCGTGGACGCTACCATTTAGCCACGGAGACTACATATATATATATATATATATATATATATATATATATATATATATATATATATATATATATATATATGCGCGTATGAGTCATTTTCCACATATGAGGGGAGTTGCTGAGTCAAGAAAAAATACTCTGATACACACACACACACACACTCACACACACACACACACACACACACACACACACACACACACACACATACACAATTAGGTGATCACACACACACACACACACACACACACACACACACACACACACACACACGAAATTAGGTGATCACACACACACACACACAGTAATCACACACACACACACACACACACACACACACACACACGCGCGCGCGTTCAG
>JAXCGZ010020812.1:137500-180519 GCA_037179515.1 Halocaridina rubra | reverse complement strand
TATGGGGGGATAGGAAGAAGTAACTCGAAGAGAACAGAAAGGTGTATGAGCTTGGGAGGGATGGGATGGAGGTGTTAAGGAGATGGAGGAGGGAGAGGAGTAAAGTGGGGGGTTGGGTTGGGAAGAAGAGGTGTAAGATGGGTTATGAGACAGGGAAGACGGTGACAAATGTTGGTAATTGTGAGAGGCCAAAGTCCGGGGGCAAATCCTTCAAGACTAGGCGATAACAATCTCTCTCTCTCTCTCTCTCTCTCTCTCTCTCTCTCTCTCTCTCTCTCTCTCTCTCTGCATGGTAACTATTCACATATTTTCTTGTTACTGTGGGTAAAGAAACAAAGATCTAGTGACAAATCAGTCCCAGGGGCAATACTGCTAGCATAGGAGATAAGAGCTCTCTCTCTCTCTCTCTCTCTCTCTCTCTCTCTCTCTCTCTCCTCTCTCTCTCTCTCTCTCTCTCTCTCTCCCCATATCAACAAACAACCTTTTCACCTTCATATTTAACGTGTTTCAATAGCAAAATATTATAAAAATCTAGTTACTATGATACCCGAGAAAATGAATGACTTCTGGAGGCGAATTCTGTAAGCCAAGGAAATAAAACTTTTTTCTTTACATTACAAACAACAATCACTTATTTAAATGCAAAAACGTCCTATTCAATTATCCCAAGTCAATAAACGCAAAATGGGAACCTTATATTCTTTGATATTGTGAAAAATGAAAAACAGTTCTGGAGGGGAGTACTGTAAGTCAAGACAATAACAATAATCTCTCTCTCTCTCTCTCTCTCTCTCTCTCTCTCTCTCTCTCTCTCTCTCTCTCCAGCATTAAAAAAAATCACTGCATCATTAACTGCAAAGCCTGTTTCAATCATAACATTCAGACAACCCCAAAACGGGAGCCAAGATTCTTTGATATTGTGGGGAAAAGATAAACAGTTAAAAGAAAAACTAAAGGTGAGATAAAAATGAGACCAGATGGAATCACAAAGAAATAATCTCCCGGTCCATGAAACTCGAAACCTTCCAGGACCTCCTATACCCACCAATACCCAGGAGCCCACCCTCCCATCCCCCCCATCATTATCACCACATGTATCCATGACTGGCAGCAATTTCTTCTTCATGTCATGTGGTTATGTCCCTATCTTAAATTATCTCTATTACACTTTAATAAGCTATTTATGATAGTTAAATTAGCATTCATTTTTATTATTGCATTTATAACTATTATAATTATGTGACCCTGAATGTACTTGGTACGTATTTATACATATTTGAACACATATATGATACTACCCTTCCATGCTGTTTTGTATTTCATGTATGTATTGTGACCTTCGAGGTAGTTGAATCCAGAGCTACGCGTATCTTCCAGCAGATACTACATGTAATAAGCTCTGAGAGAAGTTCAAATACCATTTTAGCAATATGGTTGGGAAGGGAATACAAACATAACCAAGATTCTCAATAGGGGATTTGAGATTAGGACACTGCAACTCTCAAGTTCTAAAAGAACTTAAAAAACATCTATGACCACTGGTAAAGGAGTAAGTCAAATCTAACCCAAGACTCTCAGTGAGTGATTCTGAGATTAGAAAACCGCCCTTCGGAAGTTCTAAAAGATTTCAGAAATATCTAGGACAAGAGATAAAAGGGAAAATAATCATATAACCATGACATCCATCGGGTGATAGGGGACTACCAAAACAGCACAAATGAAAGTCTAAAGAACTTAGAAATATCATGATTACTGGTGTAGCAGAAAATACTCACACAAAAAAGACTGTCAATAGTTACATACATATTTATTCTTAATTACTTGCTATGATATCTAAATGAATGGCAAATTTTATTATTATTTTATTTATGCATGACTAAATATAGATTGTAATGTTTAACAACTGCAATATCACTGGGAGTGCCCATTGTGCACGTATCCCCATGTACAGTTATTTGAATAAAAAAAATAGTTGAGATTAGTAAAAAGAATCACAGGGATCTTATAAAATTTAGAAACCGCTCTGATAATTTGTAAAGGAGGATATAAACACATATCCTAAACTTTCGATATGTGATGTGTGATTACCAAACACCAACATTAAAATTCTAAAAGAATTTGGTGACCTCCAGGTTAACTGGTAAAGGAATGTATGAACACTTCAAAGTAAGTATAATTACTGCACTTACCCCCCCCCCCAAAAAAAAAAAAAAAAAAACACACACACACATCAACAGCATCCAGATATACCGTGCCTGGAGTTTCTAATCACTTCAAATATGCACGAGTGGCTTCCATTCCATCCATACCACCACTGCCAGGGGACCAGCACCACAGCCATCGTCTTTTATGCCCCGCAATTCAATGCCTCTCCTCTCTTACCCACTGGGGTTAGTTTCTCTGGCAATTAATCAGCGTTAAGTTCACTACAGTTACACATGATCATCCCTCGACTCTCGACCCCTATACCTACTCCTACCTGTATAACATGATGTCTCGACCCCTACCTATTCCTACCTGTAAAGCAAATTGAATGCCAGACTCCTTCCCAATTCTTTGGCACTCTTTCGACTTCTATTACTTCGACTCTAAATTAGGCTTCTATCTCTAGTTCTTAAAAATTAAAAAAATATATAAAAAAATAAATAAAAAAAAATCCACCATGTAAGATGGCCAAGTAAAAAGAAAAACTTACCCATATACCTTTATTTTACTCAATGCTAACACATTCTCACTTCTTCTACTTCTTTTACACCTACTCTAAAGTAAGCTTTATACTTCAATCTATACAGGAGAGCCATAATTTCCACCTTGTAAGGAGATGGCCAGGTCAAAAATCTTACCCATTCACCATTATATTACACAGTGCTAACACATCCATCTTTTCATCTCACAAACATTCTTAAAGGCTTATTTCACAACCACGCAAACATAAACTCACTCAATTCATAGGGTTCTCCTTGAAGTTTTCCAAACCGTACATTTCTTCATATGAAGTGGATTCGAGTGCATGTATGTATGTGTGAGCATGTGTGTGTGTGTTCTGGTGGCTATCCTTCCACCAAGAGAGTTTAGAACTTTAGATCGTCGCTATATTCATTTTTTTTCTCTCTCTCTCTCTCTCTCTCTCTCTCTCTCTCTCTCTCCTCTCTCTCTCTCTCTCTCTCTCTCTCTCTCTACAAAAATGATGTCCCTTTCGTGTTGGTATCTTCAATTATTATCACTCATTTCGAAAGAAGACCACAGGGTCTCTCTTTATATCACCTAGGGCGAAGACCTCATTTAGAAGTATAACACCTTACAAGGAACGGATCATTCTCAAAATAAGCACCTAATGTACCTCAATGTCAGATGAAGCACCTGCATTTAAACATTTCTGTTCCGTGGATAACGTAACCTTTTAAAACATAACCTAATTTAACCTAACCTTTGCTTTAATATATTACTGGATACAAATTCCTAAGGTTAAGCTCAGTCCCATATAAAGCACCTGCCTTTTGCCTCAGTCCCATCTTAAGCACCTAAAAATTACATGGTGTCTATTTTGGAATTGACCGCACGGGACTAATTGTTCCTTTTATAGCTTTTGTAAATAATTTTCTGGTTGCTGTTTCGAGTAATCTTTTCTGCTGTATCATCAGCTGCTCTTGGCTTAGGACCAGCTCCCAGTTGAGCTAGTAGGCTGCTCATCATCATCATCAACATCAGCTACCTTTTTTTATGCTTATATAGGGTCGCTGCTTCACTATAGATACTTAAGAGGCTAATGTTTTGGTTTTGGTTTAACTACGGAGTGTTCTTTCTCTAGACAAACCCCTCCATTTGTCCGAATTTAGGACAGGAACCTCGGGGAGTTGGTTTGGACCCTATAGTCTATCTTTTTGTCTCATATTTTTTTTTTACCTACAGTCCTTCCCATTATTATATGTGGTCGCTGTTTCTCACAAGCTTTTCCCCTCTCTTCAGAGTCTGCATCTCTTCCATACTCGATTCCTTCTCTGTTTAGAGTGTGTTCTATAATACTGCGGAAAAGGCAAAACCAAACACAAAAACGCCATATGTAAATAATAACGGTCAAGAGGAGGCTGACCTAGCTTATGCCACCATTTAAAACAATGCCCCATTAACTCTGCATTAAACTGTACAAAAACAATATATCGAGAATCAGCCCGGGTCATACTCCCAGTCACGGATCGGATTAAAATAACACCAACGACAACACCTTCAGAGTCATTTGCGTAAATTGGACACCAAAGATTACGATCGTTTGGGACGAGATTCCAAGGTCAACGGGCTGGCAAAGGAAGGATCTTCAACCCCGTCCGTAGCAGCTGCATCATTTTCGCAACAATTGAATCGCATGACACATCACAATTGTGTTCAAAAAACGATTGCGTGAGCAATTAACAAATATCTTTCACACATTGTGAGGTCGTGTCTTGAACAGGACTGGGAGTCACTGCACACTTGAAAAGCCATAATTGTACATAGGTATTTACAAATCACACGATCAGACGATCTAGAGGGGACCCCGGTAGCGAAGTGGTCAGAGCACTCGACTAGGGCAGTGAAAAAAACACGTTCGAGTTCACCGCGGAACGTTAGGAAAGGCCAAACTTAATTTCCAAGCTCTAATTAGTCTGTGTTCACCCTTAGTCGAATAAGGATAAACACTTATATAAAGAGGAACAAGAACAACATAAGATCTAGAAGGAGACAGAAGACTCCAACCTTAATGGAAGAACAAAGAATTTAAAATATGCAAAAGACTTTACATATAGGATATAACTAACTGCTAAAGCAGAATAAAAAAAAAAAATATATTAGAATGTAAGTACGTAGGTAATTAAACAGCATGTAAGTAGGTAATTATCAACAGTATCGCTTAGGGTCTAATGGAAATTAGAAACCTCTCTGCAACCATGTAGTAGGCTGGCCCATGGCACAGGTGCCCGTTGCTTAACTACAGCTGAAGGTCTTTTGGACTTAGATAGGACTGGCCAGGACAGCTCGATGATAAGTCTTCCTTCAGTTACGGTTCTCTTTTTATACCTATAAATACATCGAATATTCTCTGATATCCGTACACATCTCTTATTCTTCCCTCACATCTGACAAGTCACAACACTCCCCATCTGTTTCTCTTTGTTCTGTGTTTTCTTCGTGCCCAGGTCTGATGAGGGAACTTTCTTTTGCCCGTCCTCGTGTCACACTCATAAATAAACTTGTAAAGCAGGGAAAAATATGCTATTTATTGCCTATCTATCAATATGTGATCGGTTTTACGTCACGGACTCCCTTTTCTACTAAGGGCTAGGACGGTTGCCTTCTTGCGAAGGACTTGTTTTGGTAGATGTAATCGTTACCTTGAGTGAATACCCTTTCTAACCTTACATTGTGGCGGGCCATGAACCCTCAACCCGACGACTCTAAGTCAAGGACGCTACCGCTTTGCCGAGGTGATCAACATATCTATCAATAAAAAAATCCATAATCACCCTTATAAGAGGAGTGGCTGAGCCAAAGCAAAAAAAATTACTCTTTGCGGGAGGAAAATTCAGACGGGATTAAAATTTCCAGGATCAGCCTTATTTAGCTTTCTTTCCCGACACTCAGGGAACACGGAAGAGGTATTTATCCCCTCCCTTCATTGCAAGCAAGGGATAACAAACTCATCACCAGAAGGTCTAAAAGAAGGTAGATATCTCTCTGCTAACTGGTAGGGCTGGAAAGGAACACACTTCTTTTCTATTTCTAGCAAGGTGAATAATTTTCAACTTATCTTACAGTGTTGAAATCCTGGTTGCAAATGGCAAATACGTCGTTCCTTGATCTAAAATGAATCTATAATGTGATAAGTTATACGTGGCTGACTCCCTTTTCTATGAAGGACTTTGGTTTTGACAAGTGTGACCGTTACCCTGAGTAAATACCCTTTGTAACCTCAGACTGTGGCGGGCTGCGAACTCACGACCTGACGAATCAAAGACGCGAACGTTACCACTCGGACACGACGTCCACGAACATGAAGCTATGATAATGTATATAATTATCGTCACAAAACCAACAAAATTATTAAAAAAATATAATAATAATAATAATAATAATAATAATAATAATAAATAATAATAATAATAATAATAACAATAATAATAAAAACTAACGATATAAGAATTTAAAAAAAAAATCAGAAAAAAAGCTTATTAAGACCCACAATGCCATTCCTCGTCTGTAAGTTCCATATAGGTTGAGGTTAAAAATAAAAATAGCTTTTTATATGCAAATCGACACAAAGTTTAAATGACGTCTACGTAAGACGTATTGGATTATTCCAGGCAATAGAACGACGCAGAATAGTGTAGATTACTGCAAAACACTTTGATGGAATAACATATCTGGTGATTTCCTAGTTTTATTGGAAGATAAATAAGAAAAAGACAAAAATGTTAAAATATTGTGAGATATTAAAACAAGAGACCAAAGAGAAAAAAAAAAGAACAAAAGAATACGAAAAGACGAGAATAAAGCACAGCACTACGACACACGGACAAAAGAAGAGAAAAACAAAGCTTCCCTAACTTCAAAATAAGATAGATATGAAGAGAAAATATAAAAATCCTGTGAAACATCGAGAATAAAAAACAAGTAGGTAAAACTATTAAGAGACGACATGATTAATTCGAATCAGGTTATGTGCCGTTGCAAAGGCTGAACCTCATTGACAAAGGGGTAATTTACACAGCCCAGAGCCAATTGAAAGTCAATAAGGCATATACAACCCCTTTTGTCATCTATTATGGGGGTGTTACTCATTAATAACTAGTTTCAATTGATGCAACGACACGTGAACAATGATTACTGGAGGGGTTAGACAATGAATCAATACTTGTAAGACCTATATTAAGAGCACATTTGCACCAAGTGACAAAGAATGCATAGAAAGTGCTGTAGAAGAGGGGGCCGCGGTAGATCAGCGGTCGAGCGCGCAAGTCAGGTTCGATCCCACTGCGGGGTGACAGGAATGGCATCCAGATTCAATCTCCCATCTCCAAATGTCTGCGTCCACCCTCATTCGAATAGGGACTAATTGTGGCACAGAAAAAAACACTAAAATATGAGCCGCAAAAGACATTGCTAGAAGGATTATAAATAAAACCAATACTAGGAAGATCTACGTAAAGATATTTTACACCCAATGATATAGAGCTGAGTAAGTGCTGAAGTAATGACATGATTAAAGAGATTAGAAATAGAATCAATACTTAACAAAATCAGTAAAAGGAAGCTTTGGCCCAATGATACAATATGATCAGAAAATGTTAAAGTAATCCGATACACTTTATGAACTTCTCCATTTCTGTCTGGAGTGACTTGACCTTATCGCGTGAAGTCATAAAACAATAATCTACTGGCTTGGTTTAAGTCCCTCATGGCATCAGTTGGCCAAATTGGACTTGCATGACAACTGGCAAGCCAGTCCTATGTTGTAAACGTTACTGCTGTTAATATTATTTGCAACAGTAGCAAATACTACTAACACTACAGTAAAATACACTCTCCTTATTCCATTACTCTAAAGGTCAAAATCAAGTATGTTAAATTGAATAGTGTAACCCTTATAGGCCCGATTTCTTAAACAGTGTAAACGAGCTACATTATGTAAATTGGAAGGTAATTGCATAATATAAATATCGTCCTAAATTTAGAAATTTAGAGGGTAGTAGCTGCAAAACTTTGCTCGATAACTGTGCAAACCTCATGACTATGGCCCGATCTCTTAAACTGTAAATGTAGGATACCATATTGTTTGTTAGCTAGACACACACAAATGGATTTCATAAACGCATCTGACGTGGTTCTGTGTATGGCTAGGATCTCGTACGGGATCCTAGCCATACACAGAACCGCGTCAGATGCGTTTATGAAATCCATTTGTGTGTCTAGCTAACTAACAATATGGTATCCTACGTTTACACTGTTTAAGAAATCGGGCCATAGTCATGACGTTTGCACAGTTATCGAGCAAAGTTTTGCAGTTACTACCCTCTAAATTTGGAACGATATTAATGTTATGCAATTACCTTCCATTTTACATAATGTCGCTCATTCTTAGCACCCCTTACATCGGTATTTATGGAAGAATATATTAAAAAAATAAAACACTAAAAAACTAACTAGGTGAGGGTATAGGTTTCTTTCTAAATAGCCAGATTTCCAGATCAGCTCCGTGGAAGAAACTTCAGTTTTTACTAACAATAAACAAACAAACATTTATTTAGACCAGGTTCTCCTTAATGAACCTGGAAATATATTTCTATGAAATATACTAATACATCTAATCAGTTTGAGTCAGGAAATTATGTAATTAAATCATAAAACTGTTTAATATAGAAAGAAATCTGGAAGAGAGCAAGAAGAGGGAGGCACGCTCTCTCTAAAGCCTCAGGAAAAATCTTGGACCATAAAACTGTTTAATATAGAGAGAAATCTGGAAGAGAGCAAGAAGAGGGAGCCACGCTCTCTCTGAAGCCTCAGGAAAAATCTTGGATCATAAAACATTATACTTGTGATACTTCATAAAAAGTTAAACAAAATAATAATCTTTAAAGGGGATATATGCGAAGGTTAGTGTCTTGTAGCCTTAGGAAAATATACTTTTCTTTCTATTACTCCAACGAACATACATATGAACAAAAGGAAGACCATACTATGTGCAACCCTTATACGTAACAAGAGATTACCCACATAAATACCAATGAAATCTTTTAAACCGGCCTAAATACATTGACTACAGTGATAATAAGAGACCACGATTCTATTCCAAGCAAAACATTCGATAGTAATCAGGTATGCTTAAGCAATAGTGGCGGGCATAACCTTACTTGACCTCTGTGCACGACGACCAAAAGGTATGGATAGGGGATAAAAGCTGGCTGATTATTCAATTACACATTTCATCATTACTATTTGTCTATGCGAGGAAGTACTTGGCACTTTCACTAATGGCTAATCTTAATTAACATTTAATTATCATACTGAATTATTCAAATCAAATGTGAGTATACTAACAAGCTTGCAATGGAGGTCAAACTTATTAACATTGTTAATTTAACAATCATTACAGTTCTTTCTCTATGCATGACGTGTTTAGCACTTTTCGCTAATTACTACGTTATATTCAATCTAAAATTTCTATTAAATTCAGTAATGCGTAAAATTATTGTTAAGCGGAATTTTACATGATGAAAGATGTTCCACATTCACTCAAATGTTCTGAGGCGGGGACAACGAAAGCGTCATGATTAGAGCCACCGATGGACGTTAGGAAGGGCATCCAGCATTAATTACCCTCTCCAACCTGTCTGTAACCACTCATATAATACCTATATTTTAAGAAATATTATGTTTACTTTGATTACATAACGACAATTTACACAAAATAAAGTACCGCTGCGGACTAGCATTCGTTAAATACTGGAATTAGACTGTACAAAGGTAGGTTATGTTAGAGAACACTAAATCTGGTTACTTGCTATTTTAGGTTAGGTTAGGTTAGGTGAAGTTAGAATACTGGTCAAGTTATGATATATTCGTTCATAAAACTCACAGCAACAATTTCACATTAAACAAGAGAGAAATAGCATTAATCTAACTGGATATTATACCTCCAAAGACATATACACTTTATCTAGCTTGTGCTTGAAAATTTCGTAATAAAGAGAAACAACTAGAAGAGAGCAAGCGGCAGGCCAGGCTCTCTTTAATGTACCTGGACATGGAAATATCTTTTTTTGTGTGAATAAATTCTTAATAGAGAAAACTGGAAGACAGCAAGAAGCAGGCCAGGATATCTTTAATATACCGGGGCCTGGAAATATCTTTTATGAAGAACTGTTTAATAGGGAAAAATGGAAAAGAGCAAGAGGCAAACCAGGTTCTCTTTAATATACCTGGACCTGGCAGTAACAATTTTATGAATGACTGCTTAATAAAGAGAAAAAACTGGAAAGCGCAAGAGGCTGTCAAAGCTCTCTTTAATGAATGACCTGGAAATATATTTTCATGAATAACTAATAACAGAGGATAAAAACTGGAAGACAGCAAGAAGTAGGCCAGGTTATCTTTAATGAAACTGGAAATATATTTCTATGAAATATATTAATACATCTAATCAGCTTGAGGCCGGAAATTGTGTAATCAAACCATAAAACTATTTAATATAGAGAGAAATCTGGACGAGAGCAAAACAAGGGAGGCACGCTCTCTCTAAAGCCTCAGGAAAAATTTTGGACCATAAAAGTGTTTATATAGAGAGAAATCTGGAAGAGAGCAAGAAGAGGGAGGCACGCTCTCTCTAAAGCCTCAGGAAAAATCTTGGACCATAAAACTGTTTAATATAGAGAGAAATCTGGAAGAGAGCAAAAAGAGGGAGGCACATTCTCTCTAAAGCCTCAGGAAAAATCTTGGACCATAACACTGTTTAATACAGAGAGAAATCTGGAAGAGAGCAAGAAGAGGGAGGCACGCTCTCTCTAAAGCCTCAGGAATAATCTTGGGTGTAAAACATTATACATGTGATTATTCATAATTCTATGAGCACATTTTGAATATATTTAGACAGAAATAATATAAATTAATTTTAACCTCAATAGCTTGAGACAAAAATAAGTTTTTAATAAAGAGAGGAAAACTGGATGAAAGCAAAAAGAGGCAAGGTCTCTCCAACACACCAGGACGTATCTTAGTCTAAAATATTAAACATGAGATATTTCCATTCAAAATTCTTTGAATAATTAATGAATAAATTTTCAACGATACATAGCAGCACATAGTGCATTCAACACCATTTTCAGATAATTCGATAATAAAGAGAAGTAAAACTGGAAGAGAGCAAGAAGAGTCAGGCATATTCTCATACTCTTTAACAGCTTTTACCAGAAAATTGTGCAATAAAACCAGAAAATTGCTTAATATGGAAAAAAAAAACTGGAAGGGAGAAAGAGGCAGTCAGCTTCTCTTTAATGCACCAGGAAATATCTTGCTCTAGGCCCTGGGAGGAGAGGAGAGAGGAGGAGGAAGGATAATAGAAAAGAGTAGGAGGGAGGAAGGTGAGGAGGAGAAGGAAGGTAATAACAGCATAAATAAGCGTATGGGGGAATACTTTGCCAAAGTTTTAAAAGCGTTCTTCACGCACGAGAACTTTCTCCTTTAAGAACCACTTTAGGAAAGCTATATGTTAAAGTAAATAGGCATGACCTATCGAACTCGCCCAGTTGTATGAGACAGCGATTTTCCTAAAACCTAATTCTCTCTCTCTCTCTCTTTCTTGCTGTGTTTGCAAGAAGAAGTAGAGGGCAGGAGGATGGGAGGAAGAAAGAAGAAGAAGAAGAAGAAGAAGATGGTTGGAAAAGATGATAAAAGGCAGAAGAAGGAGGTATGAGGCTGAGGAGAAAAGATGGAAATAAGAAAAAGTAAAAGAAGAGAAAAAAGATAGAAGACGCAAAAGAAGAGAAAAAAAGAGGGAAAAGTTGAAGAAAAAGATTAAGGTTGGAGAAGAAGAAGAAAAAGGAGAAGACACCTCTTTCAGTCAGACTGAAAAAGCTTGCTCCGCTGGATCTCCACACTCCGCTTACAAGAGCGGCACTTTTGCATAACCATTTTAAAAAACTTACTGTGTGCATTCTGGAAAGGACTGTCCAAATTTGAAAATGGTCTTCTTCTTTTTTTTTGTTTACATGCTGCTCTTGAAGCCGCTTGGGAGTCTCTCTCAAAACCAAGAAGTCTGCGTATATAATCTTCCTCTGAAGAGCATATACGCAAAAACAGTCTTCGTGTATAGTCTTCCTTTGAAGCTGCTTGGAGTCTCTAAAATACCAAGAGTCTTTGTTAGAAACCTTCTTTATGAATCCATGGGAATCGAATTCAAGAGTCTTCGCTATATACCCTTCTTTTTTAATTCCCCGAGAGTCTCAAATCCAAGAGTCACCGAGTATACTCTCCCATTTGAAGCAGCAGTGAGTCTCTTTTAGATCCCAATGTCTTCTTGTATATACTGTTCTTTGCATATATATATTATTCATCTGAAACTGCTAGGAACCTTTTTCAAATCAAAAAGTCTTTGTGTATCCAAAAGTTTTCACATAGATACGCAACCTTTTGAAGCCATTTAAGAGTCTTTTTTCTCAAATTCAGAAATCTTTGCATACTAGAATCCCAAATTCTTTATATATTCACTTTCCCCCCACCCACGAAAGTCTTACCCAATGTCTTTGTGCAGACTCTTCACCAAAACGTGTCTGGTCCTTGTTTCTGGCTATTAATACCCGCGGAGCCTTTATGCAGTTCTTATACAAAACAATGACGAAAGAATCTGGCTGTAATTACAACTACCTTTACTTCATTGCATTCTGTTTATATATATATATATATATATATATATATATATATATATATATATATATATATATATATATATATATATATATATATATATATATATGTGTGTGTGTGTGTGTGTGTGTGTGTGTGTGTGTGTGTGTGTGTGTGTGTGTGTGTGTGTGAGTGCGCGCTCGCGCGCGGGGGTTCATGCATGTGTGAGTGTGTTATGAAAAGGTGAACTAGTGCTTATATATAATTAGCAAAAGGATTTAAAAAGTTCGTATCATGAGATAAACAGCTAGGGATAGATACTCACCGAAAACAGAATATCTGTAGCATTATTATAGTCTTTAGTAAGATGTGGGATTACTTTATGAGAGAGAGAGAGAGAGAGAGAGAGAGAGAGAGAGAGAGAGAGAGAGAGAGAGAGAGAGAGAGAGAGAGAGAGAGAGAGAGAGAGAGAGAGAGAGAGAGTCAAAGTCAAAAACTTTATTCCATCAAAAATGGCTATTACATGATAATTAATCTAATTACAAATTGCAATGTAAAATGTCAAAATAAAACTAATGAAATTTGCAAAGCACAAAATCAAAAAATTTACACATGATAATTAATCTAATTACAAATTACAATGTAAAATGTCAAAATAAAACTAATGAAATTTGCAAAGCACAAAATCAAAAATTTACACATTAAAATATGCATACATACACTTCGTTTACCCAATGGGAGGATAATAATGAGACTAAAATCACTTATTAAGTAGGTGGATTTAAAAGATGAGATTTAAGTGAGGGTAATGTTTGGCAACTTCTTAAGTTTGCGGGTAAAGAGTTCCAAAGTCTCGGGCCCATTACATTTAAGGCTCTTGCCCCAATATCAGTGGAAGTTCTGGGCACGTAAAAAGAATTCTGATATCTGGTGTTGACGTTATTGATACGCACTTGATTAACTGTTGGCAATGAGAAGAGCCATTCCGGTAATATTCCATGATTTATTTTAAAAACTAAAAGACAGATATTATATATGAACTTCATGTCCATCCTTAGCCAACCCAATCTCTCAAAGAGGGGAGTCACGTGATCATGTTTATGCACCCCCCCTATGGCAACTCTTGCAGCAAAATTCTGGAGCCTTTTCACTCGTAACATCTGGGTCTTAGTCGTGGAACCCCAAACACTTAGACAGTAGTTGAGAATACTTAAAATCAATGTTTGTACTACAATTACCCTACAATCAGGCTCGAATCTTTCATAGACTCTGTTCAAGTAAATAAGGGTCCCGTTCACTTTTTTATGTAGTTCATCGATATGAAAATTAAATGTCATGGTACTGTCCATAATAACTCCTAGATTTTTAACCTTATTAGATGGGAAGAGTGAAACATTGTTGAAATTTATACTGATGTTCTCAGGAATGCGGGACAGGTATTGATTTGATCCAAAAATAACGAATTTAGTTTTATTTTCGTTCAGTAAAAGACCATTACTGTTAAAATAACTTTTGGCACAGTTTAATATATCTTCAGCCCTTTTTAAGATTTCAGGCAATCATTACTCCTTAATATAAATTGAGGAATTTACATTAATATTGAATTTATTTCTTACCTTCTTGGTATCTGATATTGACCCATGCACTTTTATCTATGAGAGAGAGAGAGAGAGAGAGAGAGAGAGAGAGAGAGAGAGAGAGAGAGAGAGAGAGAGAGAGAGAGAGAGAGAGAGAGAGAGAGAGAGAGAGAGAGAGTACTGCCCTAACTATGATCTACCAGCGTTTGTTCATCTTTATGGGAGGAGACAACTTAACATCACGCTGAGGATCAACTCCACCTTATTCCTTCCTCTCCCTCCTATAACCAGCATCCATTCCCCTCCCCCACCACCACCAACATTCCACAAAAAGATGAAGAAAAGTAAGAACTGGATTAGGGAAGAGGTATATAATAAACATCAAGACATACAGTTAGCGAAGTCAAGAAAAACATGTTAATATATCGAAGAGCATTGTGTCTGGCAGGTCTGCATATAACAAGCACGAGGAGTACCTGTTCTTCATAAGAGATTTGGGGTGACTAGTTTATTTACACGTGGAGTAGTTTATGCATAAGCTTTATATCCATGTCCATAACGTAAGGACATGTAAGATCTGGAACTGAAATTCACGTGGGATGTGTTAAATAGGAGCTAAGAGGAAGGTTCACAACTTGCTCTGATAATACCAATCATCTTGGCCTAGTTCAGAGAAGACCCCCATCTTTAATTTGCAATCCAACTTATTACATCTTGTAAATCCGAACCTGTATTCAGAGATACACTAAGAACTACTATGAAGTACAAGAGCAAATACGAGAGCTGTTTAATAAATCATAATGTAATCAGTAAATATGAGTATTTTCTCAAACACATATTAGCATTAAGATGACCGATTAAGAGAACTAAATTGAAAGCCCTGTAAGGAGGTCTTCTGTTTGCGCTTGTTCCTTCAAGAGCCAATGCAAACAGCCAAAGGCGGGGCCCTTCTAGACCATCCTATTAAATCTTTAACTCTGCTCAATTGATGATGATGATGACAATAATAATAATAATAATAATAATAATAATAATAAATAATAATAATAGTAATAATACTAATACTAATAATAATAGTAATAATAATAATCATAATAATAATAATAATAATAACAATAATAATAATGATAATAATAATAAACACTGCCTTAGTCCAGGAAGAGGAATTTTGACCCTAAAGTTTTTTTTTTTTACCTAGTGTTTATGTTATATGTGATTACCGTTACTGGGGGTGAACACAGTGTGGCTGAAAAATCAAGGCTGGATGTCTTTCCTAACACCCAACGGTGGGCTTCAGTTGCGGGTCTGTCAGCTGCCGCGTCGAGCATTCTAACCACTAGGTTACCGTGATTCCCTTCTGTTATCCAAAGTGCTTAGATGAAATGCCATCCAAACACCATCCTCATTCAAAGAGAAAGGGGATTGGATTTACGTCACAGACTCCCTTTTGTACTAAGGGCTAGAACGGTGCCTTCTTGATAAGGACTTTGGTTTGGCAGGTGTGATCGCTACCCTGAGTGAATTCCCATTCTGTCCTCAGACCGTGGCGGGCCTAGATCTCAAGTTAAAAAATTATCCTAAATATCTCTCTCTCTCTCTCTCTCTCTCTCTCTCTCTCTCTCTCTCTCTCTCTCTCTCTCTCTCTCTGAGGTGAAATGAAAGAAAAAGAATCGATGACACTGACTTTGAAGTTTGTATTTACCATTGCATGACGACAGAGAAAACAGCAAGAAGAAGAAGAAGAAGAGAATATCAAAAGGATTGACATCGAACACTGCTGTGAGTTGCTAAACGCCTTGATAGGGATGTCAAGAATGAAAAATTGACAGCTCCTTCGTTCCCATGGCAAGAGATGTCTCAGCAGTGGATAGGAGCCGAAAACTGGGGTAGGGATAGACAGGTGGTGGGTGGGAAAGACAGGAGGGGGGAGGGAAAGGGAGTCAGGGTCTTTTCCAATTGCTAAAGTTTGATTGCATGAACTGAGAAGACATTTTCTTTCATCGCTGACGATGATAACACGTAATGACATTTTTTTTCCAAAGTTACAATTTAGTTTTTCAGAATTACTTCAATATTTTCAAAGTATATTTCACATCTCAAATGGGAGATTGGTTAATGGGGTTTTCATTATTTTGTCTTCAAACTGAAGGCAATAATTTAAGTTTACTTATATCTCAATGGCTCCAAGAAAAAGGTTCATCAATATCATATTATGACTCCATATATATATATATATATATATATATATATATATATATATATATATATATATATATATATATATATATATATATATGGCAATTTCTCTTAGTGTTACATCATGGCATGTAAATGAGTCAAGGTAACGGCTCTATTTTTATATATCGTAACCGTAAATAGGTCAGTAGCTTTCGACTCTTAAGATTTATATTTTAATAGCCTATCTACGCAATATTTCTCACAGCATAGCCAGTCCTCAATACTTCTCACGGCATAGCCAGTCCTTAATACTTCTTATCACCAAAAGAGCTAATAAAATTTCGCTTGTTTCTTCTACTCCTTAATTTCAAGAATGATCACAACACATTCTTTTACATACTCCTAAATATATACATTACTCCTGTTTTAGGTCCCCAAGATGGGCTATCATTGCATTTTTTTTTCTCCCAAAAATAAAAACGGGTCTTTCATCAACCCATTTTCCAACATGGTAAAACATCAGAACAAGGTTCTTTGCTTTTTCTTTTGTGTTAACAAAAAGTATTTTTATCGTTGACTCTTTCATCTTTTGTCTCAGTGAAAACATTGATTAAATAACCTCAGACTGCAAGACTTCGAGTAACGAGCCAGTTTTGCTCTTTCATCTAGTCACTGAAAAACAGATCAAATAACCTTTGACTGGAAGACTTGTGGAAAAAAAAGAACCTAATTATTATATCTGATTTTCAGAAAACTACAGAAAGTGCTAATTAAAAAAAATACATATAAAACAAACAAATTAAATGTAAGACCATTCAGAAGCTGTAGATAATGCTTAAGAAGAGAAAAAAAGCCATATGGCATTTATAAAAGCCTGCCCTTAACCACCATAATATATATATATATATATATATATATATATATATATATATATATATATATATATATATATATATATATATATATATATATATATATATATATATATATATATATATATATATATATCAAACAGACCCTACAAAGAATCTAAGTTTAGACTGATTCTGAAGTCTCAGCTCTAAAGATTCCAATCAATGAAGTGGACTAAAAGTATAGGGCCTTTGGTAGCCTCTGGATTTGTATAAGTGGTTTCCAACATCCCAAACCTCCCTCTCCGGCCCGATTAACTTAAACCCCCCTTGCAAACATCCTTACATCCTCCCCCTAGCCCCAAAATCCAGTCACTGCCACCTCTAATTATCCTTGTGATCGCTGCAAGCCTGCACAAAGGTCCCCTAACATAGCCCTCCGACCTCAGCCTCTCTTTTCTTTGCCATTCTTCATTCCCTCTCTTTTTCTGGTTCTTTTTTCTCTCTTCCATCTCATGACATTGTGTTCTATTCACTCCAGCCCTCTCTCGTTCACTCTTCTCCTCCCTCTTTCCCGAATTCCTTTAGCCTATTCAGCAGCTACTAAATACCTTGGCTGTTCCCGCCATGTCCTTTTTTTTTTTTTTTACCTTCTATGCGGCCAGACAACGTTCAAAACAAAAGTAGGGTATTTATTCTACGAATCAAAGCTACTTCAAAGTCTGCTAAAAAAAACTTTAAGAGGGCTTGGATAAAGGTATTTATTCTTTGATTCGAGCTACTTTTGAGACTCAGACTTTCACGAAGAACGAAGTTATGGCTCATTTTGATAGAACTTATTGAATAGACCACAGATTATGTTTTTATTTGATGGTAAGCACGTGTATAGCAGAAGGTTAAGGCAAAAAAAAGAAACGTTTAGTAAACGCCACGAACAAAGTTGCATCGCGACATGTTATAAGGACTTACACTGGGCAAAGTCATATATTGCAGATGATTTTTACAAATATCTAAAAATGTAACTGAAAGAAAAAGCCTCGTATTACAAAAATGAAAAATCAACAGTATTTTCCAAAGTATAGCAAACGTGCATACATACGTATAGAATGGTCGCAATCCCCTTGTAAGGAGGTGGCCGTGTCAAACCACACATTCACCAGAAGCTAATATACCTCGATCACCCCTCTTAGCTGTTTGAGGATAAAGGGCTGCCACAACAACCCTTCTTACAGTACCTACACGGTAAATGGGTAAGGGTTTTCTGAAGTAAGGCAGAAGATCATTGCCCACTTATCTTGTGGATAGGAGTACAGAATGTCGTATCACATCCGAAGCATATTTACAAACACCTACTGACGAAATATGTAAAAAAAAAAACAAAGGGTTGTGGGATTTTCGTACGCTGTTTGACTGAACAAAAGGGAAAAGGGCGCACAAAACACGTCCAATACAAATAAAAGTATGAAAAATAAACATAAGTGCTATACAATATATATATATATATATATATATATATATATATATATATATATATATATATATATTATTACATTTCCGTGTAATTTTTAATCCCCATATGGGCAGTGGAAACAGACGGATTGGAGCTGAGGAATTAAAGGCTTGATGCCCTTCCCATCGTACCGCCGTGGGCTCGAATAATAATAATAAAAGAAAAAAAAAATTACAATAATAATAATAATAATAATAATAATAATAATAATAAACCTCTGAGAATCTTGACATGCACAGAGAGAGAGAGAGAGGAGAGAGAGGAGAGGAGAGAGAGAGAGAGAGAGAGAGAGAGAGAGAGAGAGAGAGAGAGATCAAATGTCATGACAGAGAAGGCCCTAGGGGTCTGGGGGTAACCCACATATAGTTCCAAGCGTTGTACTTAAAAAAAAAAAATAAGTAAGGAAGGAAACGAGCGAGTGAAAGGGGGGAAATATAGGAGGAAAAAAGAGAAAGAATCTGTGAACGATGATGGAAAGGGTGAAAGTTATTCAGGAAAAAAGAAAAAAAAAAAACCCTAACGGGAAGCGCATCCATTACTGGCGAGAACCCTGAACACAGGCTCTATTGTTATGTATTTTAAAAACCTCTCTCTCTCTCTCTCTCTCTCTCTCTCTCTCTCTCTCTCTCTCTCTCTCTCTCTCTCTTATCTATCTATCTATCTATCTATCTATCTTAGTAGTAATGAGTAGCTCATTTCAACACAGTTTTCAAGTGAAATTCTATGTAATAAATAAATGATATTTACCATTTATCGCTGATTATATTCAAATGAAAACAATAGAATATATATATATATATATATATATATATATATATATATATATATATATATATATATATATATATATATATATATATATATATATATATATATATATATATATATATATATGGCACTAAGTAAACTAAATAAATCAGGTTTTCTATTCACACCAAACTAAAAAACCACAGGGTATGAACTAAAAGTACATCTTTATAATATATCTAAAACTAGTGATAATAAAATACTATTAGTAATAACAGAACAGCAAATACTCTATTCCTACACCCATTCTCTAAGTGCTAAGACATCTTCAGTGCAATTATCCGTTCTCTACCTTTAGAGAAAACTTTCACTGACCATTCATTGCGGCATCTCTATTTTTTATCATATTCCTTCTTCTTTTTTGCCTTTCGTGAATACTCAAAGAACACGATGTTTTGACATATGCTTGAAGATGCATATCGTCTGCGTCGAGTGCGTGAGCGCGGGAACACCAACGGATGAATATTTGCGACACGACTGCTGCGTGGAAACGCACACAGCGCAGAGTCGCAGTCTCCCCAACACGGTCCAGGGTAAGACTATTTTCCAGCGGCATAGTTTTTTTTTTATATCAATTTCTACGATAAAACATTGTTTATATACCAATAATCATTTTTATTGATGATCATGTATAACTTTTCTCCTCAGCTGCATACTAAATAGTAAGATAATTGCTTAAAGTAAAAGATGTTTTAAAAATTATATAATGGCATCTAAACAATATCATATTGCAGGAAAAGTAACCATATTATCCGGGCTTAAGAAGTATAGAGAGAATTTTCTTATGCTGCATAAAAATGAAAGAAATATAGAATTTATATCAAAAATACCACCCAAATCCACCTTACCTTCCATTTTGCCATCACTACCATAATCACAAAAATCCCTCATTATTTAAGCCATAATTATTATAAAAAACCTCCTTCCCTTCATTTTGGTCATGACTAAAGAATATCAGAGATTCTGCCTCTTTGTGGGCACATATCTCACTCACATGAGTCACTTCCATTCTCTTTGATCATCACTTATCATTACAAAGCTCCCTTTCTATTTTGGCCATTAATTATTATCATGAATAAAAACTCCCTTTTCTTCAGCCTTTATTATCAAAAATCCATTCTCTTTCTCTTTCCCTTATCATTGTTCAAGGTTCCCTTCGCTAGCCTTGTCATGGGCCATCACCGAAAAACCCACTTCTCTCCTTGCCTATTCTTTTAGGGCCTATCGTCACCACCATCAACTCTGGTGTTGCCATTTATACCATCTGCCAGGATGCCAAGTCATTTTCCTTAATGCCAATCCCTCGGCGGCCGCAGCCTTCATTATGGTGTGAGGCCAAATACACACTTCCCAGATAAACTCACAATGGATTCCTTCAACCGCTAATGTAAGACGTTCCAAGATTTGTTTTGCACAGCCACAATAATACGCGCAAATGGCGCTGCGCGGAGGAGACACCAGAAGCCTCTAATGAGCGGGCCAGTTGTCGCCAAAGAGGAGACGGAACACGTGAATAATGGATAATAAGAAAATGAAGAAGAGGAGGAAAGAAGGGACAAGCAAATAGAGAAAGATGAAATGAAAGTGAAATGAGCAAGAGGGGATGAAGGAGCTAGGAATATATGGAGACACAAAGAGAAACTGAAAGAGAGGAAAAAAAAGGAGACACAAAATAATATAGGAGAGATGAGGGTGAAAAAAAAAAGAGGAGAAGAAGAAGTAAGATTATAAGGAGACACAAACAGTTGAAGAAGAGGAGGGAATGATGAAGAAGAGACAAAAATAAAGACAATTTTGTAGAAGAAGACAAGATGAAGGAAAGAAGATACATAAATAGTGAAAAAGCCGATGAACAAAACTAAGAAATGAAACATACAGGGGAAGAAAAAAAAAAACAGCAATAGTGGGAGAAGTGATGATAAAGATAAGACACATATAAGAATTGAATTGAAAAGGAGATGGATTAAAAAAAAAAAGTGATTAATGACAAAAGTGCCGATGAAGAAGAGATAAAAGAAGAGACAAATAAAGGAGGAAGAGAGGGATAAATGAAAAAAAGACACAAATAGAGAAATAATAATAATAATAATAATAGCAACACGCAACTACATTTTCAAGTTCTAGTGAACTCAGACTTTGAAATCTCATAAACTGGGGTACTATCCGGGTAAGGCACCTGCTCTCAACAAGAAAACGCGCGAGCGCACACAAACACACACACACCTACATACACTCACACATACCCAAAGAAAATTTATACATCCGGAACTTTATTAAATATTGCTTTATGAGAAAGTTTTTTTTTAGTTTTTATTCATTTATTTCATGGCTATTTCATATTCAACCAAGGCATTCTTCAGTCTCCACTTCGGAAGGTTAAGTTATTATTATTTGAATATTCTGTTCGTGTTGTACATTAATGAGAATCTGAAAAGCATTTTATGTCTCTTTAAATAATTATAATGTCCGTGTGCGAAAGATAGATAGATAGATAGAGAGGGAGACTTGATTCTCAGCGGAGCTCTGCAAGAGATTTTATTATTATTAGCGGTCGTGCAGTCTCCATGGAGTGTACATTTGCCATCCTCAAGGAATAATCATTATATTACCCTCCCCCTAAGGTAAGGGCTCCCTACCCGGTGACCAAATCCCCCTTCCCTCACCCATATTCCCATGACTGGGGGCCATGTTCCATGGTTTGACCTTTGAGCGTATCTTTGGTGATCGGGTGAAATCAAATTACATGCTCAGGAAAAAAGAAAAGAAAGGGAGACGACGAAGGGAGCAAAAATTACATTACGGAAAGGCCGAAGTTAAGTCATTGTTCATCTCTTCCTGATACTATATAGATGTTTCTTTAACGAATGATGTGACTGTCAGTCACATCACAAAAGACAAGGATAATACTTTGGAGGAGTTTGGTTATAAAAATATGACAAGGTTATTTTATGCAGATTATGAACGAAAACGTCTCGAAGTTGCGACATTATTACAGGCTTATTCAAGTAGATTCTCCAAATGTCTATCTTGAAAGCCTATACAGGCAAGAAATTTCACAAAAACATTTTGGAAACTGTGAGTCGAATTAAAGTGATGTTAGGTCAGTATTTAAGAAACATTAAGAGTTTTGTGGGCAAATTTACGACAGAAAAACAGGAAAAGATCTAGAAGAGTTTGGCTATATAAAGTTTAGGCTGATTGTCAGCGAAACAATTCCGAAGTTGCGCCATACCAGAAACCTTACGGCAAATGCTATACCATTAGTAATTAAATATGCAAAAAAGGCTTCATAAATCATTATGGAATCTGTAAAATAAATCAATATAACACCAGTCTGAGTGATTGAAACCACACAAAGAATATTTTGGAAACTGCCTGAGATTAGATACTCGCATAAATGGCCAAGAGTTTGAAGAGGCCATCTGCCTTGGTATTACATCATCTTCCAAGCATGTCCACTTCACTCTTTCTTTTACCAGTCCTTTTATGACTTTCAGACAAAGATAATCCTATGTATTCCTCCTCCACCCAGGAGTGTAGGATACCGCAGCGAGGACAACGGCGATGGGGACATCCTTTCATGGCCTTAGGACAAATTGAGGATCCAGCCGGATAACAACTGAAGAGAAATAACCAAAATGCTTACGAAAATATAAATGAAGCAAAGTTAACCCAAATGGAAAAGAACTTTAAAAGGACAATACTAATTTTGACAAAACACAATAGTAGTAAAAAGAAACTATAGAGAAGTACTGAAAAAGAAGACTAAAAATTGAATTATAAGGAGATGCCGAAGAACAAAAATGCAATTATAAAAGAGTAGTCTAAACGACCACAAGTAAGTAGACCAATCCTTACTGGAATCATAAGTCCAAAGAGATAGTGGTGAAGAAGAAGAGAAAGAGGAGGAGGAGGAGGAGGAGGAGCAAAAGAATAAAAATAAAAAAACATGAAGGGGAGGGGGAAGGAGGAGGTGTTTCCTTCTCTTCTTCCTTGGTGCTGCAAGCTCCATAACCTTTTAGCCTCACAGAACCATTTTCTCCTCAGCCCGCCTCTCTCTAGTCGCTCAATGTACCCTCAGCAATATTCATCACAAGTTTTCATTCCCCGAGCTCATATCTTTCTCAAAAGGGAATTCTCACCGCCTCGCCAAGCTTTAAGCTCATGGAAATTCTTGTCGTTTTATTGAAGGAATAAAAATAGAACCTTGACGTGTGACCTAATTTTATATCTTTCTAGCGTTGAATGTGGCATAACCAGTCCTCCTGTAGGTACTCGGACACAGGGATGATTGGAGTTGTAAGGTGATTACTTAGGATGCCCTTCCTAACGTTCCATGGCGAGATCGAATCAGCGTTAGTCAGGATCGTCATTTCTCGACTTGAGAGCTCTACAAATCTACTCCACCACCCCTTATGACCTATATAAGAAAATTATTTGTTCATATGTTAATATATCAACAAATTTAGGAATATAAGTAAAGTGCACAAGATTTGGTTGAGGCCTTTAAAGACTTTTGCATTCCTGTCACAATTGCAGATGCGAAGCAGAAAAAGAAGATATAAAAGTAACAGCACTAGCAATTAAAAATAATAATAAATAAGAGTATTAATAGAAGAAGAAGAAGAAGAAAAAGAAGAAGAAGTAGATATAAAAGTAACAGCACTAGCAATTAAAAATAATAATAAATAAGAGTATTAATAGAAGAAGAAGAAGAAGAAGAAGAAGAAGAAGAAGACCACCACCATTAAGTAATACACACGTTAGTCTCTCCCACTCACATTTCGAAATCTCAGGTTCTTTTTTTTTTTTTTTTAAGATATCTACGTCATCTGACGTTTTCAAGCCCCGCCCCCTTTTCTTGATAAATTTTGACTTACTAACTGCTTGTCTGTTTGTGTCACAGATTTTTCCATAGGGAACAATTTTATTTTGAGGAGTTTAGGCGCATTCTGTGTGTTTACACACAAGAGCTTTTATATATATATATATATATATATATATATATATATATATATATATATATATATATATATATATATATATATATATATATATATATATAATCCCAGTAATAAAATTAAACAAATCTTGCACCATTTTTAAAGTTAAACCATTAAACAAAGCCTCCCACTGAACGAAAAAAAAAAAAAAAACAGCCACGCTTTCTCAACTATACCACTAAGACATTAACCTCTTTTCTGGAGAAGGCACTGTTGCAGCAGTGGCTTATTACAGCGGAACGCTCCCTTAACCCTGGAAGTCTAGTTCTTGTGGTGTTGCCTGAGGGAGAGAGGGAGGAATGGAGTGGGGGGACGGGGGAAATGGAGAGGGGTGGTTGAGAAGAGAGGTCGAGAATATGACCTCTGTACTGTGAGCTGTACAATTGTATCCCATTGGGTCACTTTCTCCTGAGGGAGTGTGTAACGTTCACCCCAGAGATCAGAGATTTGTTACTCTGCAGTCAGTGTGTGAGGGGTCAATGGCATTTTCATACTGAAGGAGATATGGATATATTTATTGACTTATTGAGGAAGGAGGTGAGAGTAAGTACATTGGAGGAATGCAGAACAGAAATGTATTTTCTTCTTTGACTGTAGTATATTTCTTAATATATCGAGTAAATGTTAAGGTGAGTAATTAATATATTAAGGGAATGTTGAAGTTGATTTCAAATATAGTGAGGGATTGTTGAGAAGGAATTTTAATATATCTTTCTAATGTTGCACAGAAAATTTCACAAGGTAAGGGTATATTTCGGAAATGTTAATTATAATAATAATAATAATAATAATAATAATAATAATAATAATAATAATAATAATAACAATTATAATAACAACAACCAGCGCAAAAAACAAAACAAAACAAAAACGAGATATCCTGCATTCAACAAACTCATTTTTGCTCTCATTCTAGGTAGAAACAGCAACAGAAAGGTCACGGCTGGAGTGAAAGATTATCTTTTACGAAAAGCGAAAAAAATACAGCATACATGCATGTATAAATACATACATATACATGAATGCATATATAAACATACATACATACATACATGAACGTATATATACATACATAAATTTTGTGATTTGTCACAAATTAACTTACCTTGTTCAGCACGGGAGAGAGCGGCCAAGAGAAGGAGAACGAGCGCAGTGCCAAGAGCAGGCCGCACTCGGGTGCCACAAAGCCCCCTCCTCGGGGAGCCCTTGGTCCTAAGGGTGGCACATCGGGGGCACCGCCCCTCGCTGGTGCCCCCGCCGCTCACCACACCCTTCATTCGGTCTACCACCTTAGTAACATAACCTGAAAGCACGAGAGAAAGAAAAAAGTAAGATTTAAATCAAATAATGACAGTGAGCAAATCACGTTCATTTTCTCTTAATTTTGTCTGTTCCTTACTCGCTCATTTATATGACTGTTTTATTTGTTTGTTTTGAATTGAGCGCATATCCTGTTTAAAGTTGTAATAATAATAATAATAATAATAATAATAATAATAATAATAATAATAATAATAATAATAATAATATTTTTCAATGTCTTTAACTAAAATAAATAAATTAATATATATATATATATATATATATATATATATATATATATATATATATATATATATATAATACGAAAACACTATATGAATAAATTAAAATTTATAAATAACACTACACAGTGAGTTACAAAAAGAACAAAACCTTTAATTCCTCTTCTAGCAACTAGCAGAAATCTATGACGACGAATGAGAAAAATAGCATAAACGGAGAAAAAGGGCAAGTTAAAGCAACTGAATGTAAATGGGTAAAGAAGTAAAAGGGGAAAATGATAATAAAAACACAAATAGAGAAAACGAAAAAAAAGGAGAGAAATAAACGAGTAAGAGCCAAACTTTTTGCAAACAGAAGGTCAACTTTTTCAATGCGAACTTTACCATCACTTTTTAAAACAATTATAAAGTATGTTGTGAGTTTGATACCATTTTTACAGATGTTATGGCAGAAGTGAGGGTGGTGATAGATGAAGTAGTAGTCGTAACAGCAGTAGTAGTAGTAGTAGTAGTAGTAGTAGTAGTAGTAGGATATAAAATGAAGGTGAGTAGGCGTTCGAGGGGTTATCCAAATTGTTTCATACAGCTTTGCAGATGAATTTTCTCTCTGGGTAGGTGAGATTCCTATAATAAAAATGGCAGTAGTAGTAGTAGTAGTAGAAGGAGTAGCAGAAGTAGCTGGGAAATAGTGAGGAACAAGAACGTCCAAGGGGTATCCAATTTTGTTTAACTGCGTTTAATAATGAATACTCTCCCAAGGGAGGTTGGATTCCTACTATTAATAGTACCAGTAGCAGAAGTAGTAATAGTTGTTGTTGTTGCGATGATAAAAGTACCAGGTTTGATGGAAGTAACAAAGAGATTCTTCTCAATATTATTATTATCATTATCATTATTAATATTATTATTATCAGTTAATTCCTTTATACTGTGCAAACATAAAAGTATATATTAATACCTGTTATCATTATTATTATTATTATTATTATTATTATTATTTATTATTATTAGTAGTAGTAGTAGCAGTACTAGTAGCAATAGCAGTGGTAGTAGTAGTAGTAGTAGTAGTAGTAGTAGTAGTAGTAGTAGTAGTAGTAAGAGTTGCAGTTGTAGCGGTAGAAGAGCAGCTTTGATGAAAGTAACAAAGATTATTCTCAAGAATATACTTCTTCTTCTTCTTCTATTATTATTATTATTATTATTATTTGACTCATTAATACTGTACACCAATAACAGTATAATTCATTACATACTACTAATAACCATTAACACATAATTATTCCTATTTCTTCCATACATAGTATTCAGCCTCAGTGATATCTATGATAATGGAAAGAGCTCAAGGATGGTCTACTGACTCATTTTACAAGTAACCCCCTAATTTCGCCAACCCCCTCCAGAGAGCAAAGAAGACATTTCGCAATACTCAAAGAACACTTTCCAATTCGGCAGTATAACCCATAGAACAAGTCTCTGTCTTCTTTTTCTACTCATTTTCACCTTCCGAGTTTCACCTTTTTGCAACTGGAGGTCAAACACAATGACAATAAACAACGGAGTTGAAGAGAGGTAGTAAAGAAAACGTGTTTTTACCTCAATAGGAAGTATGTAATTGCAAGAGGAGTGGTGGTGCATACTGGAATGGCAGTAGATACACCAGTTGAGTACTGGAATGACAGTCTTTACAGCTGAGCATTGGAATGACAATTATCAAATCAGATGAACACTGGTATGATAATAAACTCCCCCATTGAACATTGGAATGACAATAAACACTCAAGTTCGACATTGGAAGGACAATAAACACAAATGAACATTGGAATGAAAATAAACACCCCAGTTAACCCCTGTACTGACAAGAAACACCCAAACTGAACACTGGAATGACAATAAATATACCAGTTGACGATAAACACCCAAGCTGATCACCGGAATGACAATAAGCACACCAACTGAACACAGTGATGATAATAAACACCCCAGTTAATCATTGTAATGACAAGAAACAAACATGGAAATGACAATAAACACCCAAGTTTAATATTGGAAAACAATAAACAATCCAACTGAGCACCACAATTTCATTAAGCATCCCAGTTGAACACGGCAACGACAATAAACGCTCAATTCGCATAGTTGGATAACAATACATACTCCAGTGGAACATAACAATGACAGTGAACACCTCGGCTGAATGCTGGTATGACAATTAACACTCCCAATTGAAGAGAGAAAAATTATCTGTGCTTTCACCTCAAAAGGCATGACCTAATTGCAAGGAGTGAGGATAGACATACCAGAATAACTATATACACCTGTGTTATACCGAGGAAAAACACCTGTATGTGTTCATCCTAGTGGGAACTTCTAAATTAAAATTGAGGTGAGAAGAGAGACATTTGAAACAACCTATCACCATAGATGTGTTCATCCCAATACGATCTTCATGAATACAAGGGGTGATGTGAGACTTACTGGAATGACATTAAAAACCTAAAACATTACACAGGAATGAAACAGATGTTTGTTAACCCCAAAAAGATCCTTCAAATTGTAAAAGGTGGAAGAAAAATGTCTGAATGATAATTGACACCCGTGTTGTATCTGAATGATAATTGACACCTGTGTTGTATCTGAATGATAATTGACACCTGTGTTGTATCTGAATGATAATTGACACCTGTGTTGTATCTGAATGATAATTGACACCTGTGTTGTATCTGAATGATAATTGACACATGTGTTGATCTGAATGATAATTGACACCCGTGTTGTATCTGCATGATAATTGACACCTGTGTTGTATCTGAATGATAATTGATACCTGTGTTGTATCTGAATGATAATTGACACCTGTGTTGTATCTGAATGATAACTGACACCTGTGTTGTACGGAGACAAAAACTAAAACACCTGTGGTCACCTGACCAGGAAATAACTAACTGCAAGAATGGAGAAAAACACCAGCAAGACGGTAAAACACAAGCGTGAGAGTACATATTCGCACGTGCTTCCATACAGGTAAAAATAAACCCATTCCAAAGTTCTCAAAGCAATAGAAAAAAAGTTATCCCCCTAATACCACTGAACGAAGCTTCGCTTTCGTCTAATCTACCCCCAGATATAGACCTGGGGAAAGAAAACCATCATTAACATGTCAGACCACGGACTCATCTCCATTATTTCCCAAAGATTCAACCATTTTTTCCTTATATACATTTTTTTATTTTTTCTTCCGACGTCATCCGAATCTCCGATGCAAGGCCCTTAGACCCAAGGGAGTCTTAGGAGAGGGGAAAAATGAGGGGTTGGAAAGAGGAAGGGAAACAGCTATCTAGCCGTAACACCAATTCACATAGTGCCACCCGATCATAAATAAAAAGACATGAAAAAGATTTACGGAGATTAGAGGCCTGTGAAATGGACAAGAAAAACACCCACAATTGTGTACTGCAGATTCGAATTTTATTAAGAACGCAAATTCTTAGATTGCGGTCCATACAAAACCATATTCAGAGCAAATTCTTATGATCACGGTCCATTAAGAACCATATTCAGAGAGTCAAAAGATAGTTAAGCAAAGAGCTGCCAGGTAAGAGTGTACTGTATATATCATGCATTCAAACACTGTATCTTATACTTAAAAAAGTATTTTTAGATGGAGGGACTTCGTAGTACCATCTTAGGAGACCCAATAGACGGTTCTGTATGAATCAAAAGCAAAAGATCATATTTGATTTAATATAGAATATATAAATTTTGCATTTTACATTTAGAAACGTACTTTTAGCTCACAGTTCCTCCTAAAACTATCTTCAGGAAACCTATGCAAAATTCTGGTATCAACCACAGAAGAAAACTAATATATATATATATATATATATATATATATATATATATATATATATATATATATATATATATATATATATATATATATATATATATACGTATTACATAAAAAAACAACAACAATAAATCTACCCTCATCGGGCCCGCGCACGAAGAAAACATTAAGAGAAACAGAGATGGGGAGTGCGGTGACTTGTCAGATGTGAAGGGATAATAAAGCATGTGTAACGAATATCCAAGAATATTCGGTGCTGATGTAGGCATAGGAAGAGAACCGTAACTGAAGGAAGACTTAACACTGAACTATCCAGAACAGTTTTATTTAAGTCCACAAGAACTACCCATTAGTTGTAGTATCGCAACGGGTGGTTAAAATATGATGCTGATATGAACAACACACTAAGTGTGGATGCAGCTAAATAGAAGATATTTGTGTACAGTTCCTTTTATTCAGAAATATAAACACTTAACTTGAGGTTTATGCTAGACCCATTTCAGAGCTCGAAGAGATGGTTCTGGTATGAATCGCAAGTTATGAATATCTGTCTACATATAAGATATTTATGTACTTAATTTGATAGTTAGAAATATTCACTCTTATCTTGTAATTCATACCTATACCATCTGAACGACGATATAAAAGTGGGCATGTTAAAATTCTATACTTTTAAAAATAAATAAAATGCAGTACATAAGTATAACTTTTTCTGGTCCTCCCAAAATAAATAATAATCCATTCCCTTTGAAGCTGGAGCCAATCCTCTCACAGTGTCTTGGTGGCTTTATAACAAATGTTGTGTGAATTTCCTTATGTCCCCAGAGACCCAGTGGCAAAGATAGACAGAGGGGAAATCTATGGTAATGAGGGGAAGAGAGAAAGGGTTACTGAAGAGATATGAGGTACTTACAACCACCGCACACATATGTACTGCAGTATTGGAAGAGAATGTGTGTATGGGATCTTTCTCTTCTAACTTCTAATCCACTATACCATCCCTTCTGCTCAGGAAGGAGGATCTCTGTTCCATTTTCCTCATATATCCAATCATATTAACATCTTTTCCATCAGAGTTGAATTTTTGTCGTATTCTACTAATCCTCCGAATAGGACTTTCATTCCAAGCCCATCACACCTCCAAGCTATTTAATACCTATCCCATCAGAGAAGGAAGTCTGTTCCATATAGCTCACTCCTCTAACATATCCAAATATTTATCACAGCGGAAAAGAATCTCTGTTCCACATGCATCAAACTTCCTATTCATTCAAATATCTCTAGAATAGGAGGAGGATCTCTGTTCCATACTCATCACATTTCCAACCCACTGAACATTTCTTCCACTGTAAAAGCAAATCCGTTCCTTATATCCCACACCTCCAGCATCTCCAAACATTTCTCCCATTGAAAGAGGATATTTGTCTATACTTATCATACTCCAACTTTAAAATCTCTTCCATCTCCAGAAGAGCTCTGTTCTAGTCTCCTACCACTTCTAAGCCATTCCACATATACCTCCCATCTCCGGAGGAAAGTCTCTGTTCCATTCAGTTCACACCTGAAACTTCATCCACCATCTCTCCCATCTCCAAATGACAACCTATGTCCAATCCCTTCACACATCCAATCCATTCAAGTATCTATTCCATACCTGGGAGGAAGTCTCTTTTACATATCTATTACACCTTCAGTCAATCTAAATTCTCTCGAATCTTTTTTTTATCCATTACTAAATTTAACAAATAATTGATAAATGAATACCTACAAAACTTACCCTTTCCCACCCAAACACAGCTTCCATTTCAACCCCAAACACCTCTTCCATCACCTTACAAAATATGTGGGGGCTTCATACGTTAGGGGGGCTTCGACACTTTTTCATAACCTTCAATCCCATCCCACAAATTTTTGGTCGTATATTATATGGAATAAGGGCTGCAACACGGTCACCCCCCCCCCTTACTTGCTGATATTCCTAACACACAACGCCTATAAATTGGTCGGAAAATAGTGTTTAGGTTTATATTTCCAGTTGGAATGGGCCACTGGAGATCTGGAATATAAATAGGGTATTAATACTATCTCTCTCTCTCTCTCTCTCTCTCTCTCTCTCTCTCTCTCTCTCTCTTCTCTCTCTCTCTCTCTCTCTCTCTCTCATGTCAGATTGCAATATTTTATCATTAATGAGTAGTACTACTACAGCTTCAAACATCTCTCTCTCTCTCTCTCTCTCTCTCTCTCTCTCTCTCTCTCTCTCTCTCTCTCTCTCTCTCTCTCTCTCTCTCTCTCTCTCTCTCTCTCTCTCTCTCTCTCTCTCTCTCTCACGTAAGCTCTCCTGTGTTATTATTAATATATTGACGATACATTAAACTTCAAACATGAAAACATTCTCTCTCTCTCTCTCTCAGGTCTCTAATGTGTGTGCGCGCGCGCATATATATATATATATATATATATATATATATATATATATATATATATATATATATATATATATATATATATATATATATATATACTGCGATGCAATTGATTCCTCTTTGGGAAATCGTAATCTAATTATGAAAGGTAAACATCAATGATTATACAAATATTAAAATTTTATGGTGACGTTCAGACCAATACTACTGTCATCATCAGGCATATGATAAAATAAAGAAAAAATAAATTATATCGAAAGTAAATAATATAATTACAATAACAGAAAGTATTCATTAAGAAAATTAATACAAAATATGCACTTGAACACCGCGACAAAAAAACACTCACACCATAACAATGGCGAAAATAAACAAATCAAAAGCACTTAAGTGGAGTTGAGGATTCATGAGTTCCTAAAGAAGGTTTCAATTCCAAAGTAAATAGTGATATATATATATATATATATATATATATATATATATATATATATATATATATATATATATATATATAGAGAGAGAGAGAGAGAGAGAGAGAGAGAGAGAGAGAGAGAGAGAGAGAGAGAGAGAGATGTACATATGTCGATACAATTTGCAATTGTATATACCATATATTAGGATGAGTCACAAAAGAGAACTGTTATTTTGTACGTGTGTATGTATACATATACATTCAGTGACCCATTACTTACAGTAACCAGAGTAAACTCTTATCACAGTAAAGTATAATATGCAAAGACTTGTATATCTGATATATCAGTTTCACAAACACAATTACACAAATTCATTTTGTATATATAATTCTTTTGTATTAAACCAAAGATAGTATAGATGTAGTACCTGCGGAACTATCATCCTTAAGGGAGGCTTACACGGTCAAACGGTTCGTCGAACGCGGTTCGACAGACAAGTGTTTGAAGTGATGTTCGAACGAGTGAACGGGGTATTTGGTTGTCGAACACGGAACGAGAGAGAGAGAGAGAGAAAGAGAGAGAGAGAGAGAGAGAGAGAGAGAGAGAGAGAGAGAGAGAGAGAGAGAGAGAGAGAGAGAGAGAGAGAGAGAGAGAGACTAACTTGAACAGAAATCTCAATTTTATGTGTTTCTGGTCAATAAAACATTCAATATTATTATATTCCTTTACTTAATCCTGTTTTATAACTTCACCCACCCATAACCCCTCCATTGGAGGGGGGGAAAGAGGACGAGGAAGGAGATGAAAAATGATATCACGTAAATATTCTGGTGAGGGATCAGGAAGAAGATAAGAGGAAGAAGAAGGAGAACGTCACTTAAAAATCCTGTCGGAGGATTAAAAAAAACAGTAGTAGTTACAGAAGGGAATCACTTAGTAATCCTGGAGGAGGAAAAGGAAGAAGAGGAAGAACGATATAATTTAAAATTCCTAGTGGAGGATCGGGAGGAGGAGATGAAGGAAGAAAATGAAGAATGACATCACTTAAAAATCCTGACAGAGGAGCAGGAGGAAAAGGAAGACGAGGAAAAAAAGATGAAGAACGACATCACTTAAAATTCCAGGCGGAGGAGTAGGAGAAAATTCTGGAAAATAGAAAAATAAAAAAAAATATTCCAAAATTCATTAGGAGGAAGAGAAGTAAGAGAAGAAGGAGCAGAACAACAACAAACGCCTGGAATAGGAGGAGGAGGAGGAGGAGAATGATGAAGACAACAACATCACTCCAAACTCCACGAAAAAACTCCAGAAGGAAAAAGAGAATATAACTCCAAGATCCTGGAAGAGAATTAGGAATAGGAGAAAGAGAACATCACTTCAAGATCAAAAGAGGAGGAGAAGTAATAGGAGAAGGAGAACATCACTTCATAATTCAGGAAGAGGAAAAAAAGAATGAGGAGCAGGAGAAGAGGATCATTCAATAATCATGGAGGATGAGTATGAAAGTAAGGAGTGGAAAAAAAGGAGGAAAGAAGACCATATCACTGTAATATTCTCAAAAAGAAGTAAGGAAGAGGAGGAAGAGGAGGCAGACGATTATATTACTCAAAATTCGCGGAGGAAGAGAAAGAGGAATGAGACGAAGGAAGACAAAAGAGTTAGAAAGGGATAGAAAGGGAGACGTCATTCCAACATCCAGATGAACGAGTATAAGGACGAAAATGGGAAAGGAAGGACTAACAATAAGGACTTATTAGAATCCAACATCCAGATGAACGAGTATAGGGAAGAAAATGGGAAAGGAAGGACTAACAATAAGGACTTATTAGAAGAAAAGAAGAGGATGGATATCAATGAAGACAAGGTCACTTCACACTCCTAAGAGAGAAGTAGGAGGAAGAGATAAAGGGAAAGAGGGAGTTAAGGAAGAATAAGAGGAAATGGAAGAGATAAAGAAAATGGACGACATCACTCCAAAACCCAATATGAAAGTAAAAATGGGAGAGGAGCAAGGGGAAGAGGGAGGTAGAGGAGGAACAAAACGAATAGGAGGTAGAGTTGAATGAAGATAAAGGAAAGAAGAAGGAGGAGGAGGAAGAGGAACATGGAGAGAGGGAAGGAAGAGGACATATTCTAATATACTAAAGGAGTAGAGAGGCAGAAGAAAAGGGATAAAGACAACGACATAGTCCGGAATATAAAGGAGAGACAAACAAGAAAGAAAGAGAGGACAAGATCATTCCAAAACCTTTGGAATCTTGGAACTATTCTTTCTCAAACATCCCATCGCCAATTCCCAAAGTAGGAATAATACTGATCCCAGAAATCCCCCATACAAGCCATAAAACCATTGGATTTTTCTTTTTGACTATTTAAAGGAGAGAGAGAGAGAGAGAGAGAGAGAGAGAGAGAGAGAGAGAGAGAGAGAGAGAGAGAGAGAGAGAGAGAGAGAGAGAGAATAGCTCTCACCCAAGAGTTCACGACTTTTAGGTCTTGCTTCATCGCCATAGCCTGGGTATAAGAATGAATAAGTAACTAGCTCATATCAACTAAGTATGCTTAGCGACAATGTCATTAGATGTGAAAGGTCAATGCTGCAACAGAATTTTCACGAGCCTGGGATATGATAGGGGCAAAAAATACTCATCTTGGCGCTCAGGAGTTAAAAAAAAAAAAAAATGAGATTACTGCAGGGAGTGGTCACTTAAGCCAAGCAAGAGGGGTCAGGTAATGAGTGGAGAGAGGGGAGGTAAGAAGCAATAATACCCCCCAGGTGTTCCCTTACTCACTGCCCTGTCACCCACAAGGTACTCCCATGCCCACACCCCATTCAAGAAAACAAACCAGGATTATTACACCCCATGCACCGGTTCAACATAATGACGTCACCTAGCGTGTTTGTGAGCGAGCGAGCACGTGCGTATGTGTGTGTACGTAAGGGATTTTAATACTGCAATTCACATACACAAGTACGGTCATAGCTCACTTTCTCGAAGTGGTTTGCAATGCTTGTCATAACTAGAAGGAGAGGATAGTTGAGTACCTTTGCATGGTACATGGCCACTGTTATCTAAGCAGTTTCAGTGAGTAAGTCTTGCATAGTGTTTGAGCTGCTCTACACATTTACACATTCTCAAAAAGTTGCTTTCAAAATAAAGTGAGAAAATTTAATACAGATATTCTTTGTTTCTTCATCAGTAATCCAAACAAAAAGTGTTCAAAATTCAGATGGAGAGAATGCTAAATATATCTCAAATTCTAAGCTTTCTTTCATTTCTTGTCTCACCAAACATCCCTTGAAAATGTTTCCAAATATAGGAGGGGAAACCCTTTATTCTTGCTCCTCTCCCCTGTCTTCTTCTTGTCTTCCTTTTCCAGCTGGTACTCCCTTATAAATGTTTTCAGGGACATAAAAGAAAACCTGCAGATGTACTTACTTCTCTGTCTCTTCTTGTATTCTTTATGCCAGAAAGCTTTCGCCTTAAAAGTCAATTGAATTTGAGGGAAACTCTCAACAGATATTCATATTACTTTCCCTTTTCTTCTTGTCTTCCTGTTCCCACCAGGTGCTTCCTTGCAAATGTTTGCAGTGGTTGGTAAATATTTCCTCTGCGCATTATTCTTATCTTTCACTGTCTGGGTGGGAAGAGGAACATGAAACAGAAGAAATAGAAGAAGAGTAAGAATATTATCCTCTGAAGCAGAGGATAATATTCTTACTCTTCTTCTATTTCTTCTGTTTCATGTTCCTCTTCCCACCCGGCACTCCCTTGAAAATGTTTTCAATTGGGCAGGAGAGCCAAGGTGGTGTTGCAAGTCTTAATCAAATAGGCAGTAATAAAACTGACTCCTAAAACCGTCACGTTCACAAAACCTTCTGGACTGGTTAAAGAAAAAAATACGAAAAAAAAGAAAGAAAAAAACACACACCATGAAATAAGCAGCAGAACTCAAGGCAAGCACAATTGCTCGTTTTTCTTGCAAGAGGAAAGAAAGTAATGAAAACTGCAAATGCAAGAAGGAAGTTTAAAGTGAAATTTGTGTTAAGGAAGTAATTTTGGGAGTTTCTCAAGCAAGACCCATAAGACAGAAAGAGCCAAGTAAAATGAAGGAAGTGAGAGAGAGACTTAGGTTGGCTATAAAGACTGGATGTATATGTCAGTGAAATGGAAGATTTACTTTATAAAATATTATTATTATTATTATTATTATTATTATTGTTATTATTATTATTATTTATTTTTATTATTATTGCGGTTGCTAAATATATGTTTACCATTACATAATGAAAATTATAATGAAGTTTATGAAAAAAAAAAACTATTTTACAAAATATACCGCAGCGGAGGTAGAATGCTCGATTCATGAAGTAACGAACCCATGCTCGAGCCCAAGGCGGGACTTTGCGGAAGACATTCAGCCCAGCCTTAAATCATCAACCTGCAATCCGTCTGTGTCAGCCCCCAAATGGGGACTCATTGCGAAAAATAACACGTGGATAAAGATATGCAAAAATTCTTTTCTCTGCAGTAAAAGTAAACAACTTTCAAAATAAAAGTATATATATAGCTTGAGGAGCAGAAGTAACAATTGCCTAGTGACAGCTGAAAACATAAATAAATAATGGTCAGCGACAACCACAAACGATTCCAGTAACTACGGTGTCATAAGGACTCTGTTGCTACTAGAGAAAGTTGTGCCTGTGGTTACCTTTCTCCTCTCTCTCTAAAAATAAAAATCAATCAGTCTATCTAAGAGGCTAACCTAAACCACAAACTAAAACTATCTGTACTACTTCTCTCTAGAAAACTAAGAGATAAATTTGGTTTAATAAACAACATGATAACAAAGAGAGCATTGGCTTTACAATTTTCATCATCATTTGCACCCACTGACCAAAACTGCATGGCGACATTCAATTAAAGACTCCTTGCACGAACAACACGTGTGTAACCTCTGCATGACCTTCAAACCTAACCCCTTATCCTATGGGTCAGGTTTCATAACCCTCCCCCCAAACTGCAAAGAATGAGAGTCACTAGCATAGCTCTGTTGATGAAGTTTCTATACAGTAGACTAGGATAGACCCCCCCCCCCCAATAAGTGCCAAAAGGGGAAAATATTGGGTTTCGTTACTGGTTTATAAATGAGCACTATTACTGACAAACGGGAATCTTGTCCTGTTACTGAATACAAATGTGAGCTGTGTCCCGGCATAGGCTCTGATTGTTACCTTTAATCGCAATGAGGAATGAGGTACAGAATTGATAATTAATTAACCCCATGCCTTCTGGCAATTAGAAATATTTCCTAAATTTGTATAAATTAAAGGATTATGCCTAAGTGGGGCATCGATAAACTATCTCCAAACTCACACTTAGAGTACAGGAAAAAGATAAATAAACTGAAACAAGCAACTGGTGAAAAGTTAATAGATATAATAAAAGTGGTAACATAAAACAGGAAACCTGGTAAACAATCCAATGACTATAGAAAACTGGTAATATCCAAACAATAAGTAAATCTAAAGGGCGGTTTACACGGTCAAACGGATCGTCGAACGCGGTTCGACGAACCGTAAGACCGTGTAAACCACCCTTAACGACACAGAACACCGATAAACATCCAAATGCTCTAGGTAAAGCAAAATGCCTTACCATTCACGTCTTCAACCTCACTTTCCACCAACACGTTCTAATCTACTGCCACTTTCACCCAATAACTCTGTGCCGTACCTCCATCATCTTCGAACTGGAAAACCCTTTCAGGGAAACTCTTTACCACCATTTCTTAAGGGCGGTTTATACGGTCAAACGGTTCGTCGAACGCGTTTCGACAGACAAGTGTTTGAAGTGATGTTCGAACGTGTGAACGGGGTAATTGGTTGTCGAACACGGAACGTGTTCGACAACCAAGTACCCCTTTCACACGTTCGAACATCACTTCAAACACTTGTCTGTCGAACAGCGTTCGACGAACCGTTTGACCGTGTAAACCCCCCTTTAACCTTTTACATCCGTGTGCCAATTTTGAGGACGAATAAATCTTAGGATATTTGAATGCTTTAACCGTTGTTTTTTTTTAACCTTCAACCTAGCAGTTAATTGAAAATTTTCTGATATTAATTACGAGTTGCTAGATAACAATCAAGAAGTTCAAAGGATTTCATGATCCTTATATGACAATAGGCCTTCAGTATCTAGATTAAAAATCCACTTTTTTAGCCAATTATAGTCTATAGACCTCCAAGGGCCAATGTGTGACGTGTGGATAAAACCAAATTCTTTAGCCTGGTGAATAAGATAGTGAAAATATTAAAAAAGAAGAAATGAAGCATGCGAACCTCTGAGGGCCAATACTTCTATACTTTTCCAAGGAAAAGAAGTAAGTGATTGAATGCACTGGAAGGAAAGCATCCAGTGTTAACAATCCGATTACGTATATTTGTATGCAGTGTGTGTGGAACTCTGGTGGGCTTATGTTCCACAGGCTGCTAAAACCCAATTCTTTTACAGAGAAGGAAGTTACAGATTGAATACAATAGCACAATTCAGCACTAAGTAAAAAATCGGTAAAGTTAAAATAACATCAAATCACTCAACAAATTTGTGTGCAGACTGTGTGGGACTCCATTGGGCTCATGTACCAAAGGTTGCAAGCTTTTTAATTTTAGCGAGAGGTAAAGTGAGCGATTGAATGTGAGAGCACCATTCAGCGTTGAAACAAAAGCAGCTAATGTTAAATATCTCGAATTTTGGCAAGTTCGTAGGTTATGCAAGAGAGATTGTGGGGGGTTCGTGAACCGCAAGCTGCGATAACCCCGTTCTTTTACAAATTGAGGGTGTCAGACAGAGCGACCGAGAAACTGCCAGAACTCGAACATTCCAGCAGAGCTGGGAGTCACCACGTTTCGCTGTCATACATCAATGAGGTCTATGGAATCAGAGAGGCCGAAGCATGGCATGGCATCCATCCTCTATACCACTTTTGGCAAGAGGCTTTTCTACATGAATGCTCCAGACTTTCTATTCCAGGATATGCAAAAGGCTAGAGCCATAAACTCTTATATCCTCTCCTTTGGCCCTTGGGAGATTAACTTCCATTAGGTCAAGCTAAAATGATTACCTCAAAAACAAGTTTTTTCTCTTTTTTTCCTTTTTTTCTTCTTTTTTTTTTCATCCCTCACACTTGAAGAGAGTATATTTGATAGTCTCTATTAAGGGAGGGTTAGCACCAAAAGCATTTTAATTTAATAGTATTACTTTAATATTATTATTGTTATTATTATTATTATTATTATTATTATTATTATTATCACTATTATTATTATTTTAATTATTATTATTATAATCATTACTCTCAAAACTATTAACATTACTATTAATGCCATTGTCATGATCACCATTACTATTACTATTATTATTTTCATTACCATCACAATAATTATCATGATGATGATCATCATTCTTCTTCTTCTTCTTCCTCTTCTTCTTCTTCTTCTTCTTCTTCTTAATATCATTATTATTATTATTATTATTATTATTATTATTAGTTATTATTATTATTAGTATTATTATTATTAGTTATTATTATTATTATCATTATTATTATTATTAATATCATTATATATTTGTAACACTTCCTCCTCAAGTTAGTTTCTTTCACTACTAAAGATAAGCTTTATATTTCTTTATGTAAAAAAAAAATAAAGTGTTCACAATTAAATGTTTTAACAGAGAGCGATGAAAACCAAAAGGTCGTGTGTGGCGCTTTGGATGAATAAATAAACAGTGTGAAACATGTAACTGGAGTCAAATAAATGTAAAAGCAGTAAAAATGTAAAATTTCTCTTCTTTTTTTTATTACAGATAAAGACTGATCATCGAAAAGTTGAGAGACCAACGATGTGGAAGGTTGAAACAGAAGAGGTGAATATCATAATAATAATAAAAATAATAATAATAATAATTATAATAATAATAATAACAAGAAAAATATAAATATAATAATTTTAGTTATTATTAACCACATTATATCCATCCATCCATATATCAAAACCATATTCCCCCTTATAAGGGGGGTGGCCGAGTCAAAGAAAATTCTTTGAATTTTTGTGGGAAGTAAATGCAGAAGAGGGGATTCCCAGTCCCCTCGCTCCGCCTCATTTAGTCGACTATTACGACGCGCAGCTTGGGAAATGATGATCTCGACATTTGTGAGTTCGATCCCGCCACGGAGCATTATGAAGGGCATCCAGGCTTGATTCCCACGATTCAAACTATCCCAACCCCTTTTCGAATACGGCCCAATTTGTGACATAAAGGATATATATATATATATATATATATATATATATATATATATATATATATATATATATATATATATATATATATATATATATATATATATATATATATATATATATATATATATAAAGATAGACAGATAGATAGATAAAGAAACAGACAGATACAGAACGATAGATAAATAGATAGAGATCAATAATATTCCATTTATAATGTTCACAATTTATTTATTTGCATCTAATTCACATATCATATTACATGAAGGACCGTACAACAGGCACTCCAAAAACTGACGCCTCTTGTACATTAAAATCATAATCAATAAATGACGGTGCCGACAAATGGATTACTAAAGGGGATTTATGTAAAGTTGACGTTAATCCCATGAAAGGGAGTAAATCCCCATCGCTCTCTCTTTCTCTCTCGTTTTGCTTTTTATTTCTCCCTATAAATCGTATTTATTTTCTAGAGTTTTTACTCACCTCTCTCTCTCTCTCTCTCTCTCTCTCTCTCTCTCTCTCTCTCTCTCTCTCTCTCTCTCTCTCTCTCTCTCTCTCTCTCTCTCTCTCTCCATTAATGTCTGACATTTTAGTAGAAATTACAGGAGTTGCTTTTTTAATGGGGAAGGGGTGGAGTCTATTACTTTTTTCTCTCTCACACTTATTTTGACCTTTGGAGCAATCGATTCGGTATCGGGCTGTGATATCGATACTTCTAATAGTCTTTGACCTAGATATCGGTTGCTGTGCAGTAGTTTATTCGCATTAAGACGACTTTTACAATCAAACTTCTCTTCGTCACTTTTGCGATGTAAGAACAATGAATAATAAACATATATATACATGCATACCTCACTCTCTCTCTCTCTCTCTCTCTCTCTCTCTCTCTCTCTCTCTCTATATATATATATATATATATATATATATATATATATATATATATATATATATATATATATATATATATATATATACACAGTGACCATAATCTCCCTCATGAGGAGGGTGGCAGAGCCAAAGCAAACATTCACCAGAAATCAATCCATTGGTTATAATTAGACTGAATTTGTTTCTGGCGAAAGTGCGTGCTTTGATTCGGCCATGCCCCCATACAAAGAGTACTGCAGCCATTGTAAAGGTATATGAGTTTATCTACATACAAAGGCTATAATGCCCTTTCTGAGGTGGGTGGCCGAATCAAAGCAAGAACCTTGACTCCTGGAATGAAAATAAGGAGCGAATTCTCTCCCCCCTCACTCCGCCCAATTCAATCGACATTTACGACGCCTAGAGGAATATGAAGACAAAAATTTTTGTCAGGAACCCAGGAGAGAAGAAATTTTCGATTAAGAGAGAAATTGAATGGACAATGGGAGGCAGAGGACGCTCAACTCCTCCCTTGGATAGAATCAACCCTCAAAAAAGAAAGAAGAATGCAATATGTGTGTGTGTGTGTGTGTGTGTGTGTGTGTGTGTGTGTGTGTGTGTGTGTGTGTGTGTGTGTGAGAGAGAGAGAGAGAGAGAGAGAGAGAGAGAGAGAGAGAGAGAGAGAGAGAGAGAGAGAGAGAGAGAGAGAGAGTTTTGTCTGTATCTGTTTTTATTTTTTTTTTCTTCAAAAATATATCGTTAAAAGTGAAGGCGTTAAGCTTCCTTCCTCTGCTTCCCATAGTACATTGTTTTTCCATTACGGTGTTCTGTCCTATTTCTTTCTTGGCGATGGATGGCACTCTTAGGAGGCAGAGAGCGCTCAACTCCTCACGTGCATAGTGCCAACTTCTCACTTGCAGAGTGCCATCCATCGCCAAGAAAGAAATAGGACAGAACACCATAAGGGAAAAACAATGCACTATGGGAGGCAGAGGAAGCTTAACGCCTTCACTTTTAACGATATATTTTTGAAGAAAATAAAATAAGAACAGAAACAGACAAAACTCTCTCTCTCTCTCTCTCTCTCTCTCTCTCTCTCTCTCTCTCTCTCTCTCTCTCTCTCTCTCTCTCTCTCTCTCTCAAAGTAATGCTCCCTCCATAGATATAAACGCACCTACAAAATCTCTCTCTTTGCAAACAATAAAGCAATGCTCCCTCTACACACCTACATACATACACACACACACACCACACACACACAACCTTGCTGTTAGTGGTCTATAATAAGATTGGCAACAACACAACTTAATGAAATTATGGGC